>CAUYQV010018022.1:0-11247 GCA_963574575.1 Galagoides demidoff
TCACCAGGTTAGTACATCCCTGCCCCGCAAGGAAAATTGCTGAGACCCAGTTATGTTTTGGTTTCCAGGCTTCTTCTTATTTAGGAAAATTATTTCCCAAAGGAGACTAATTTGGGTTCAACAGAAAACTTCTTTCCCCTCTTTTCAAATGAAGATGAAAATCCAGCTCACTGATTTCCAAATATTTTAGGAATGTAGATCGAATGCCGTTTAAAAAACAGTTCCTATTACTGCATTTATAAAATAATAATTCATTCTCCACCCCCCCGGCTGCCTACTCCCAAGGTTAAACTATCTAGACACACTTAACCACCCAGCGGTGCCCTTGACCGGCTTGGATGGCCAGTTTCTCTACATTGTTTTGATCAAAAGCTGCATTTGATATAATACTCGAGTATATGAATACAAATGTGCTTTCCACGAGGTTTTTGACACATCAGAACTAGCTCAAGGACAGTGCGCTACGCCCATCCCCACACCGTTCACTTATAAGAAAACAAGGTGGTCCGCATTTCATTTATTTCCTGGTGCGTTTCCTTTAAGAGTCCAGGCGCCGGGGTGTCCAGCCCCGGTGGAGGGGCTCCCCGAGGCCCGGTGATGGATGCTCTCGTCAGGAGTGCATATTGGATCTGTTACAGGGCCGTGATGTACGATTTCGACATTTCAGGGCTGGTTTGGACTTCCTGTACCACCTGACTCGCATTTCGCTGCCATGTTGTTTCGGGCTTCGCTGCTCAACAAGAGGAAAATAAATCTAGAAACAGGCTGGAAAATAGACCTCGGCATTCAATTCTATATTTTTAAAAGCTCTTAAAAGCTGGGCCTTAATGCTCTTGCCAGTGGAACGTAGAAATTGAGCTGAGGATCCCATCTTAGAAATAAGCTCTAGAAATTCGAAAATTCTAGCTAACAAATAGCCCTATTCATGCAGCCTAATATTCTTGATATTTTTCTTGTCTGACAGGCCCAGAGGGCTCTTTGGCTGTGGGTTTTCACAGGGTGGTTGTATCCCCCAGGGTTGATGGATCTGTTTATTCTAAGCTTCAGGCCAGAGCTGGAAGGGAGGCTGTTTGTTTGGGGCACTGCTGAGAAAAACAGAAAAATCACCTAAATACCACCTTGGAGAATGAAGTAGCTTGAAAAGAAACCGGAGCTGGGCTTTTATGTGGAGTGAAGAGGAGAATCTGTAGCCAAAGGCTGAGGGATGGAGGAATTTGGTTTCTTTGACTGTCCAAGAGTGAAACCCTCCAGGCTTACCACTTCCAGAAGCTGACCCCTCTGCACATTTCTGGTCACTCTCCTGGAGTCCCCCCTAGACCCTGGTGCTGAATCCAGGGGCCTGCTCCAGGGCAGGTGTTCTGGACAGAAAGGCAAGTCTTAGATCTCTTGATGTTACCTTTCTTGCCAGCAATTTGGAGATTTTCGGAGGAGTAGAGTTTAAAACTAGCACAAGAAAACTTCGCTAAAGTAGAGTGGCCCCCAGGTTTTATCTTTCTGACTTCAATGGCCTTGAAAAACATGGGGCACGCCTGGGGATTTAACTCTTTTAAGCTAATGTCCCGAGGATTACAGGTCACACTCCACCTGATTTCCGGGTTAGAGCAGTGCCAGACCTCTTTCCCAGGGCACTTTCATTTAGAAGCACAGATGAGACAAGCCCGTCATGTCTCTTCTTAGTTCAGATTGCTTCTGTTGTGGGGGCTAAGAACTCTGTGGGGGCTAAGAAGATCTAAGAGATCCCTAAGTATATTGAGATTTCCAGCTGGGTCCAATCAGCAAATACTAACTACGTACCAAAGACAGGGCCCGATCAGACAAGTCAATTAGTCAATAATCAACACTTGTCATTGGTGGGGGAAAAAGCAGTACAATGACTGACTGGGGCATACAGGTGTGAATTCCATTTAGCCTCGTCAAGACAAAGGAAAGGTGAGATTCTGGCAAGGGAGACGTCTGCCAGCACCACCCTGAGTATCCCTCTGGGGCCAGGCACCTCCTTTGCTCCTCTAAGGGAATTCTTTGCCCTGGGGAGTCTATAGCTTGATACAACTACTTGCCCTTTTGCCTACTAGGATCTGCTTGGCTCTTGATCTGCAGGTCATAAATACACCAGTGCTGGAATCATCCCAGAACTGTGCGTTGAGATCTCTGGATGCTGGCCTTTTGAAGCTGGCACTTTGCTCTGACTCCTTAAGCATTGATAGGACTAATTTGGAAAGCAGAAAGAATGAGTTCTGGAGACTCCAGCACACGCCTTAGAGTTCCAGGGCAAAAGGTTGTCCCGATGTAAACTGTACATAACTTAATTCCCATGGCTGCCCTGTGTCTGTCATCCCTGAGATTTCGAGGGACCAGCTTAGGTCAACATGGGCTAATGAGACAAGATCTAACAAAACAAAGTAGAGAGTTTCTCAATAACGAGGGAGACTTTTACTATTTGAAAATTAGCCTGAACCAAGGCTGGCCAGGAGAAAAAGAAAAATCTATTGCATTTTACTCATAGAAAGAAGGAAACTTTTATAAACAGAAAGAGCACAATGGTTCTTTTGGGGATTTGGATCAAGTGTTACATATCTTTCTCCCCTGATTAAGAAGCATCTTCAGCTTGGAGCAGTGTTTTTCAACCTTTTAAAAATCTCATGGCATGGCTCAGCACCTGTGGCTCAATCAGCTAAGGCGCCAGCCACATACACCTAAGGTGGCGGGTTCGAATCCCCAGCCTGGGCCTGCCAAACAACAATGATGGCTGCAGCCAAAAAAAATGGCCAGGCGTTGTGGCGGGCGCCTGTGGTCCCAGCTACTTGGGAGGCTGAGGCAGGAGACTTGCTTGAGCCCAGGAGTTGGAGGTTGCTGTGAGCTGTGATGCCACAGCACTCTACCCAGGGGGATAGCTTGAGGCTCTGTCTCAAAAAAAAAAAAAAAATCTCATGGCACACTTGAAACTATAGTTAAACTTCCTCAGCACACTTAAATTATGTTGATTAAAAAAAAAAAGAGTACAAAAAGCCAGAATATACTTAACTGTGCTTTGGACTTTTTTCTGAAAATAATTTAATTGGGCTGGGTGTGGTAGCTCAGACCTGTAATCCTAGCATTCTGAGAGGCTGAGATGGGTGGATTGCTTGAGCTTAGGGAGTTCAAGACCAACCTGAGCAAGAGTGATACCCCATCTCCACTAAAATGGAAAAACTAGCTGGGTGTTGTGGTGGGCACCTATAGTTCCAGGTACTTGGGACAGTGAGTCAAGAGGATCGCTTGAGCCCAAGAAATTGAGGTTGCTGTGAGCTATGATGATGCCACAGCACTCTACCCAGGGCCACAGAGTGAGACTCTGTCTCAAAAAAAGAAAAGAATTTAATTGATGGTCTTCAAAAATTTCTGTGGCCTGTGGCACACCTAAGACCCTCCTGTGCCATTGGCACACCAGTTGGAAATCACTGGCTTACAGGAAAGAGCTAAGATTCATGAAGCATCACGGCCTGGAAGGAAGAGCTTGGGGACTTAGAGGTGTGTGTGGGGGCGATATAGTATATATAAAGTTGAATCTACAGTAATTCTTTTATAGGAAGAATACATTCCCAGGTGCCAAGAGATTCAAGAGGAGGGTGAAGCTTTACTTTTGAGTGAGAGTCAGAAGTTCTGGGAGAACGACATTGTTTGTGGGAGAGAAGACCTCTGTAAAGGTCTTGAGATCAGCCACTGAGAGAGGCGGGAGTGGGAGGGTCGGAGGCCAGGAGAGCTGAGGGTAGGGGCTGGCGGTGCAGACTACAGTGGCCCTTAGCTAGAGTGGGGCAAACTGGCGATGGTTTTGATGTAATCACTCTGCTACTTAAGGAAGGAGACCGAGGGATATGAAACTCAGTAGAGCCCTGGTCTTCTCTTCCTTTAAGTTAGAACCCCCAGGGTGTAAACAACAGAAAGCGAAACTTGAGCTGAACAAACGTCATATAAGTAGGATGACCAGATTTTAACATTTGTAAAGCGGGACAACATGGCGGGGGTGGGGGGGTGGGGGGGGTGGGGGGGGTGCGTGGGGCAAGGGCTGGCAGGGGACAGGACAGGACAGGGCCTGACAACAATGCAAACTTTGATAAGCAGTTCTCGATAATCACTTCTCAACAATTATTTGTTATTATTACAGTTTAACATAATAAAATTAACAAAAATAATATAAAACTCATATTCTGGCGAAATAGCCACCTGGCAGCCAAAAACCGTATATTCCCTTCCTGTTCTCCCGCCCATTTGTGCATTCTTTCCAAAAATCGGGACTTTTTCAAAACACCGCAGGATGCGGGACAAATTGTTGAAAAGCGGGACTGTCCCGCCAAATGCGGGACTTCTGCTCACCCTACATATACACTATGTAATAACGTGTCCGGATCCAATTCACTCATCCACTCAGACTTCAAATGCCTCCATCCTTGTGCATTCATCTGCTGGACTTTCCAACTTTGAAGCTTTTCACAGCTGTCATCATTTGGCGTAAATAACAGCCTGCAGAAGAGTGGGTGACAATGTGGCATTTTGCCGGGCCACTTCTTGCTCAGCATTCCTCCTGAAGTCTCCTGCCCCTGGCCGAGTGCCAGGCCTGACAAACGGCCGTGAAAACGACTTGTCATAAAGTGATTTTCAAAAATCACTGTTGAGGTTACTTCATTATTACATCTTTCGTGCTTGGCAAAATAATTACCATGCCAAGTGTTTTTTTAATCAACGTAAAACACGGATAAAATGTTTTCCTGTATCTGGATCACAGACTATTCGGGGATCCCTGGACTTTGTTTTATGTGTGCTCCCCTCACACAATTTGTCTTCTTCCTAGAAAAACATCTCCACAAATTCCTGGGGATGAACCCTGATTCGAATTGCAGGCCATTTCCCAGCGATGTTTTATGAGGATAATTTTAATTCTGGCCCCCACTACTTAGGGAGTCCCTGGTCTATTTCTGAAGTCGAGTTGGAGAAGAAGCAGTTGTACTTGAAAAGGCAGCCCTGTGACCTTGAGACTATGGGAATGGCAGCATTTCGAGAATAAGATTTACTAGTCCACGATATTCTGTTGTAGCTTAGGTGTGGATTCCTCAAGTGGGAAAATGACTTATCATTGTGTCTACTGTAAAATGTATCTGTCTACCAATCTGTAACACTGTATTTTTAGAAAAAAATCATATATTAATTTTACTTAAGATGTTACTGTTTACAAAGTGCTTTTACGTACATTATTTTATTTGGCTAAATTGTGACGGTCATCCCTGTGAGGTCAGCTAGCCATTGTCAGTCTCGTTTGTCCCAGATGTGGGACGGGAGGCTCGGAGCAGCAGTGTGACATGCTTCCTGCGGCAGGCAGGCAGAACCCGAAACTCCTCAGTCCTGGTCCACAGCCACTCCCTCAAAATCCCTTTACCACGTTTTTATTGTTTTAGAAACATCTGTTTATTGTTTCTTCCCTGGATTTCTTGCTTTTTTTTTTTAAAGTTAAATCATAGCTGTGTACATTAATGCAATCATGGGGTACAATGTGCTGGTTTTATATACCATTTGAAATATTTTCATCCAACTGGTTATCACAGCCTTCACGGCATTTTCATAGTTATTGTGTTAAGACATTTATATTCTACGTTTAGTAAATTTCACAGGTACCCTTGTGAGATGCACCACAGATGCCTTTACCACATAAAAAAAAAAGAAACCCCAAACTAGTAGACTTTATTTTTTTTTTTTCCAAAGCAGTTTTTGGCTTGTAGGAAAAAAGTGAGCAAAAAGTCTAGAGAGTTCCAAGTGCCTCCCTTCTCTTCTCTCCAATTCACCCATTACTCACATCTTGCCTTAGCCTGGGACGTTTGTTATGCCTGCAGAATCGATAATGATACATTAGTATTACCCAAGTCTGTAGTTTACATTAAGATTCAGTCTTTGTGTCGTACCTTCTGTGAGTTTTGACAAATGAATAATGACGTGTCCACCAATACAGGCTTATAGGTAGTGATTCACTGCTGTAAACATCCCCTTCTCTACCTAGTCCTACCCTCCTCTGCCCCTCTGCCCTAACCCCTGGCAATCACTGATCTTTGTACTAATAGTTTTGCCTTTTCTAGACTATTACATCATTGTAGTTGTGTATTTTGATTCTTCCACCATTTTAAACCCTGATATTTCCTTCGTTGGTTAGGTCAAAAACAACAAAAATTCTCTGAGTTTATTTCTATTTGAATTAGAATTTTTTTTTGGGGGGGGGGAGACAGTCTCACTATGTCGCCCTCAGTAGAGTGCAGTGGCATCACAGCTCACAGCAACCTCTAACTCTTGGGCTTAAGCAATTGATTCTCTTGCCTCAGCCTCCCGAGTAGCAGGGACTACACGCGCCCGCCACAACACCCAGCTGTTTTTTTGGTGCAGTTGTCATTGTTGTTTAGCAGGCCCAAGCTGGGTTCCAACCCTCTAGCTTTGGTGCATGTGGCTGGCACCCTACCCACTAAGTTATGGGCACCACTTAAATTAACTTTTTTTTTTTTTTGGCCAGGGCCGGGTTTGAACCCACCACCTCTGGCATATGGGGCCAGCGCCCTACTCCTTTGAGCCACAGGTTCCGCCCTGAATTAAATTTTTTTAATGAAGCTATGTATATAGAGAAAAGAAACCTCTGTTTCCAACACCACCTTCTAAGCCTGTTTTTATCTCTGGTTAGAATGTGGTCAGTAGAGCGACCTCACGGTGAGATGTTCCTGCTTATTACAAGGGCCCTGACTCTTGGCACATACCAAGAATTTTGTTTCTCCCAGGAAAATTAGCAGAATTCTTTTTGGTTCTAAGGTAGCCTAACCATGATATATGCTCTTGTAAACTATAAATATCAGTAGAGAATTTTATCTCTTGAGATTAAGAAAACTGGGGCTTTGAAAGAAACAGCTTGCCCATGTAAAGACCTTTAGGAGAACAGACGGTAACAGCCGAGAGACCTCCTTACTCCCGTTTGACGTGCTGCTGACTTCAGCAATCATTAGCTAGTGAATCTAAAAGAAAGACCTGGAAAGGACAGACCCGACCAGTTAGCGTAGCCGTTTGGCACAGAAGCTCTGATTGTGGCCAAGGCTGTGGACTTGGTCCCCATACATTAGCATTACCTTGGAACTATCTGGAAGCTGTCAGGGCCCATGTGGGCACCAGTGGATTATAAAGGGAACCAAGAAAATAAGTTTAGATCTCATCTCCTCACCTGAAACCCAGGAATAAAACAATTCAAACCATGTCCGTCTTACCAGATGAGCACACGGTTTTTTTGTGTTTGAAAGAATTGAGTACTGGCGTTGGTTGATGGAGGAGATCACTCTCTGAAGTCAGCATTATCATGGACAGAGGGACAAAGAATGCGTCTACTAACTGATCTTGTTTAGCAACTGGTTACCCGTTTGTCTGACATATCAAGCATCTTGTTTTCTGTTGTTTGAGCCGTAGTTGTTTCTAAGTATTAGAGACGCCCAGAGTGACAGAAAGAGGAAGGATCATAAACATTTCAAAACACTTCTCGCTTTTTAACAAGGGCAGAGTACCCTGTTAAAAAAATAACTGAGGTTCAGCTAACCAAGGATTCACTCCTGGCTGATGCTCCTTCTTCTACTGCAGAGCGATTAAAATATGGGTGTTTTTAACCTTGTCAGTTAGGTGGCAGCATAGTCTAGTAGAAAACAGCTCTAGCTCATGGGTCCAAATTTTTGCACCTGACTTCTAAGTCCCTTGTTGACATGTGGGTGACCCTGGGTAAGTCACTTGATTTCTTTTGCTCTCCCTTGCCACGTCCTTAAAACGTGGGCAGTCATAATGATACGTGGCTTTGACTTATGCAAATGAAGTAATACACACGGAGAGTTTTGTGCTATCCGTATACAAGTTCAAGTATGTTTTTAGACAGAAAGTATTATATACCATTAATATTTATTTTATGAACATGATATAAATATTTCTGTGGATGTGTCTATATGTGAGGATGTGTATGTGTAGACATGTGGATATGTTTGTGTGTATATATACACGCATGTGTATTTTTGTGTTTTATAGTTTTACAAAGCTCTCTTGTAGACCTTATCTCATTTTATGCTCCCAGCAATCTCTCAGAAGGGAGATATTTCTGCATTCATTTTATAAGTGTAGTTGAGAGACATTATGATTTCTGAAACTTGATACAATTACCAAGTTTCTGAAATATGGCAAAAAGAACTTCATTGTAGACAGAGATTGCAAGTGCTTTTATAACCAAATTGTGAACAAGTTTGGAAAAGCTGTAAGACAGTCATTGAACAAAATCAAGATCAGCCTTTTGAGAAAGGTCTCTCTTGGTGGAAAGGCCGAGCAGTGTCTCGGAACCACAAAGGTGCTTGTTGGATTGGGTTTCTAGGGAAGGTTCCGCTCAGGACAGTGCCTTTTAATCAGCCTGAAAGTGCTGCTTCAATTTGTTTGTAAAGAAAGACCCTAAAAGGCCCCACTTTCAAAGGTGCCACCTGCTCATGTCGTTGTTAATTTGTTAATAAACTCATCCATGTGTTTATTTAGTCATTCACTCAAAAGCATTTACCGAGCTCCCACTGTATGCCCTCAAGGACTATCAGCTGCAGGAGAACACTGAGGAGGAAAAAGACAGCGGAGCTGGTTGTGGAGTTATTGAGGGTTCTGCACAGTTCAGGCTGAGCAGAAAGAACATTTCAGACTCCAGGCAGACCCCATATGGTGGACAGAATCGCAGGAAATAAAGTAAAATCAGAACATGGTTCTTTAGGGCATCCGATCATCCAGACAGAGAATCTTCTTCCTCCGGAAATTTGAGGTGCTATATTTTGGGGGAATTCTTTCAGTGGAAGCAACAGACAACATTGGGGTTTCAAACAAAATTCATGTCATGGAGAATGCCTCTCCGTGGGGCTGGGGTATCTCTTCAGGAAGAGAAGCGCTCAGGGGCCTATGCAGAATAGCAGGAAGCTGAGTGCTTTTGATTAGGATCTATTCTTTGTCCTCGGTTCTGATTTCTTCTCAGTTTAGTGCCCAGGTGGCTTGTCCACCGTCCTTCCCTGAAGACATCCCCCACTTTGATGCATTGTGTTACCTTCGGAGTATCCATCTCTTGAGATGCTGAGCACAGAGCCAGGTGTGAAACTCAACCATCCCTCTGCAAAAGGATTGCTATGATTGTGCAGGCTCGTTTGCAAAACTGGACTTTCCAAGACGCCACGTTCCTAGCAAAATGGATATCCACTGCTCCCCTCCTTGTACCCACAGTGGAATGACCCCTCTTCTGGTCTGTGCTCCCATGTCCACGTTGCCATATGTGGAGTTGAACCATATCAAGTTGCCAGTGTTCGCCATTTTGACCTACAAAAAAGGGCGGTTACATGTCGTTCACCAACCCATCCTGTGTGACGTTTAGACAGTTTCTATACGTTTCTGTGTATAGTGGAATGGGATCCTCTCACTGTTGATCTGTGTGTCTACGTCACCCAGTATATGACAGCTGACACATAGATCTTAATAAAAATCTGTATTAAAAACCAGAAAAGAGGCTAAAAGTTCTCCCATGTGTTCTGTTGACTTCATGACAAAGTGGTTGGTTGGGCTAATTATCCAGCTGAGTAAAACTGCATTTAAAAAAACAAAATCAAGGCCTTTTGTTATGCCAGTGGTGGCCCTTTTGCTGTCGATGGCAAAGGTAGCTTGCTCTGAAAGCCTGTACCTCGTTCTTACTCTTTAAATGTATCTTTCTCAATAAACCTTCCTTTAACAAACCAAGTTGCTCCCATTCGTTTGCAGGTTTATACCTCTCTGCACTCTAAGATATTGCCATAATCTGTAGAAGTTTCCAGAAGCCTGGTTAGAGGTCCTTTCTTAGGACAAAATCATGAGTTTTATTCAAGTCCTTCCAATTTGGGGCTAAGAGCCTATAGTCTAGCGGAAGGTAAGCTACCATTTTCGCTATGAGCTGGCTCATTGGTTGACGTGCACTTCAAACCAACCCTATTCCATTTTGCGCTCAGTGAATTTGTGAAGATGGGCTCAAGAATCCAGTTCTGTTTCTGGGAACATGAACTCCATTTCGATACGATGTATATTTGGACAGCCTTCTCTGTGTCAGATAGAGAGTGCCGGGGACGTAAGTTGTGATGGAGATTTTTGAACCAGAACCAATGTTGCAGTCTTGACTGTCACCTCCTACGACGCAGAGGGCTCCTTGGAAACCACCGTCTGTTTTGCTGCTGCCTCTGATTATGGTTCACTGGAAAGAAAATGAACAAGATCGTGAACATGAAAGCAATGACTTTGCCAACTGGATTTGATGTAGACACGAGCAGAAACACAGACCACCTCTCCCCATGCTCAGAAGAGTGGTTGTGTCACAGTCAAGATCTGAGTGCGATTCCCCTGAAAGGAAGGTCTGTTCATTTCCGTGTTCTAACTGCTGTTTTTCGAATGTAAACCCAAGGCCGTCAAAGCAACAACAGTTTTTGTTCTATTTAGAAAGAATCTATTCCAACCGACATGTCATTAACAGGATTCAGTAGTAGGTGGGGTATTTAGGGTGACTCAGCAAATCACAGCATCTCTGGACAGTGGTGGATTTGTTCGGCATCTCACAAATGCGGTGAAGTGACCTTGATTTCTAACCCCCCAGGGGGTTACTCAGTCCTCAGCCCTGGGATTGAAATGCAGACTGATGTTGCTTTTACTCCAGAGCAGGTCTGAGGCCGTTTTCTTTTTCAATATCTGCAGCCTCATAAAGCTCAGAGATGTTGACTTTTATGAGGAGGCCAAGAAAAAGCCGGAATGTGTGCCCAGGCACTGGTTGTGGGCTTGGCACAAGGAGTGGCAACTGGTGAGGACCGAGGGCCGCCCAGCTTCCATGACACACACTAATCACAGCATCCAGTTCAAAAGGATTAATCTTTTGGTTTCCCCAGATTGAACAAACTTTACTCTGTTCCTAAGGATGATTTGAAAAATCCACATGTCACTCCATACAGAGAACTGGAAGGTGATATTGAGATCATCTAGGCAGAATAACTCTCCTGGTCAAGATCAAGGTTTAATGGGGTTCCAAGGTTGTTGTTTTTTTTTTTTTTTGGTGACGGAGCCTCAAGCTATCCCCCTGGGTAGAGTGCCATGGCATCACAGCTCATAGCAACCTCCAACTCCTGGGCTCAAGTGAGTCTCCTGCCTCTGCCTAACTTAGATTCTTATATCCTAAAAAAAGATAGTCTTAACAGA
>CAUYQV010018028.1:0-37661 GCA_963574575.1 Galagoides demidoff
TCTAGCTTTTTCTTCTGAGAAAAGTAACTTTGACTTTGTGTTTAAATTTTCAGGTTCAAATTCCTGAATAATTACAATAAAAGAAAAGGAAAGGAAAATATACCTCACAAGATAGCACCACGTAGACAGCAGGCTTTAAAATAATCTTTGTCATGGGCGATGCCCGTAGCTCAGTGCATAAGGCACCAGCCACATACACCAAGGCTGGCAGGTTCCAGCCTGGGCCTTTCCCCCCCCCCCCCAGACGGAGCCTCAAGCTATCCCCCTGGGTAGAGTGCCATGGCTTCACAGCTCATAGCAACCTCCAACTCCTGGGCTCAAGTGAGTCTCTTGCCTCCACCTCCCAAGCAGCTGGGACCACAGGTGCCCGCCACAACGCCCGGCCATCCTTTGGCTGCAGCCATCATTGTTGTTTGGCAGGCCCGGGCTGGGGACTCGAACCCGCCACCCTAGGTGTACGTGGCTGGCGCCCCAGCCGATCGAGCCACAGGTGCCGAGCCCAGCCTGGGCCTTTTAAAAAGCAATGACAACTACAAGGAAAAAAAAATAGCCGGACATTGTGGCAGGTGCCTGTAGTCCCAGCTACTTGGGAGGCTGAGGCCAGAGAATCGCTTAAGCCCAAGAGTTTGAGGTTGCTGTGAGCTGTGAGAGACGCCATGGCACTCTACCCAGGATGACACAAGGAGACTCTGTCTCAAAAAAAAAATCTCTGTCATGGCTCAGCACCCATAGCTCAGTGGTTATAGCACCAGCCACATACAACGGGGCTGGCAGGTTCGAACACGGCCTGGGCCTGCAAAATAACAATGACAACGACAACAGCAACAAAATAGCTGGGCATTGTGGTGGGCGCCTGTAGTTGTGGCTATTAGGGAAGCTGACGCAAGAGAATCACTTGAGTGGAAAGGGATGTTGAGCACTTCCCCTCTACCTCTGCCCCCCAAGTCAACAGACTTAGAAGCACCTCCTCTTTGTGGCCTGATTTTGTGAATACAATGAAGGGAGGAGTTATAGGTAAGTTATAGGCTGACCCGGTACAGCCCAATATGTTGGCAATTGTTTGGTCCTTGGTCAACTTACCAAAGTATTTTTATTTAATTTAAATTGTTCAATTTGTATAGCAAGCCAACATTTAAAAAATTGGAAAAAAAATTCCATACCTTCCATCATTCTGTCACCTAACTCAAGAAATGTTTCCTATTTTCTTGTATGTTCCACATACATATTTTTGTGAAATTTCATTTTGGATATACACATCTCTTTGTATCCTGTTCCGTTTTTTAAAGCAAACACTAAACATTTTTCTCTTCCTTGACATATTTTAGAAGTTTATCTCCTTTAATAGCTGCGTGACTTTCACTGTGTTGGAAAGTACTTATCTGTGTTAACTCCTTTAAAGTTAATACGAGTTTTGTTTTTGTATCACAGACTACTCTTAAATATTTTCACTTCTGAGGAATTATTTACTTGAGATAAGCCCACAGGAGTGAAATTACTGGGCAAAAGATAGTGAACATCATTAGGTCTGTTCCTAGGCATTGTCATGGAACCTTCCAAAAGAGATGCACAGGTTACTTAGTGACCAGCAGAAGACTGAGGTGCATTGTCACTGAGAGCTTGTCAGTATCAGGCCACAGTACTGAAAAATAGCTTACCACTTGATTTGTTGAAACTAGGATCTTAAGGTTGCTCTTGTTTTCAGATTTTTTTTTTTTTGAGACGCTCTTACTATGTCACCCTTGGTAGAGTACTGTGGTGTCACAGCTTACAGCAACCTCAAACTCTTGGGCTTCAACGATTCTCTTGTCTCAGGCTCCCAAGTAGCTGGGACAACAGGTGCCTGCCATATGCCCAGCTATTTTTTTGTTGCAGTTGTCATTGTTGTTTAGCTGGCCTTAGCTGGGTTTGAACCCACCAGCCTTGGTGCATGTGATTGGCGCCCTAACCACTGTGCTACGGGTGCTGAGCCTGTTTTTGATTGTTTTTTTTTTTTTTTTTTAGAGACAGAGTCTCACTTTGTCACCCTTGGTTGAGTGCTGTAGCATCACAGCTCACAGCAACCTCCAGCTTTTGGGCTTAGGCAATTCTCTTGCCTCAGCCTCCTGAGTAGCTGGGACTATAGATGTCTGCCACAATGCTTGCCTGTTTTATTGTTGCAGTTTGGCCGGGCTGGGTTTGAACCCACCACCCTCAATATGTGGGGCCAGCGCCCTACCCACTCAGCCACAGGAGCTGCCTGTGTTTTCTGATTTTTAAATCACTCGTAAGAATAAACATTTTTGAGTTTTCCTAATTACATTTCTGCTGTGATTTGTCCTAATCCTTTGTCCATTTTCCTACTGTATCTTGAGGATTTTTTAAAAATGTGATTTAATCTGTTTACATTTCACAGCTTTGTCTCTGGCTGATGTTTGAGGCAAATGTTCCCTCAGACACTCATGGAGTCTTAAAGATTTCTGTGGATGGGCTCTATGACTTAGGCTTGTCTTCTTCACAGCCATCCCTGCCCCACTGCAGGCTTGTGTGGGCCTTTGTCCAAAACTTCCAGACAAGTGCTGAGCCGGAGCCCTGTGGTGACCTCACTGCCCCCCCCCCACCCGCCCCTAGGTCTCTGCTGCTCCCATGGAGCTGCCCTCTCCCATAGGCCTTGCCCTCACAGCCTGCCAGTGTGCTCTGCTTAGTCCCCCCAGCCTCCTTCCATCTCTAAACCCCGTTGCCCCTTCCCATGTGCCCTCCACTCTCACTGGCCAAGCCTGTGCTCTGTCCTGGAAACTGCTCTCTCCCCAGCCCTTCAGCGTCCTCACCCTCCTGTGCTCCAGTCAGCCCCATCTCCTCACCATGCCACATTCCACCCCTCCCCTTCCTTACACCTTTGAGTACAAATCCTCTCACTTCAACCCTTATCTCTTTATCAGCTCCTTCTACCGGTGGAAGTCGCTCATCTTTAACATCACCGCCCAGTTCTGTCCTATCTTTTGCTTTCCCTTCACGCAGAAGCCCATTGGGAACAGCTAGTCATACTCTTCCCTTACCTCCCGCTGACCCCTGGGGCCACAGCATCCTGGCTCCTATGCATCCCCCCCTCAGAGTTGCTCTTGAAAAGGTAACTAGCACTGTAACATTGACTGGCCTTCCCGTTTTATTTTGGAAATTCCCACTGGAGGGCCAGGCATTGAGGAACCTCTTTTGTCCCGCTGCTAAAGGACATGAGATTTCTGAGGCCCGAGGCTCTGTCCTGCTCTGGAGGCTTCACCTACCTTTTCTGCTCCACAGGTGCCCAGCTCCCCTGTGAACAGCCTTAGTCTCCTGCTGTTTCAGGTGAGAGCTTAGTTTGCCACAGCTTCATAGCTGGCGTCCTAGTTGCTGGGTGTAACACTGCAAGCCATGCTCACGTCCTGCCAGCACTCGCTTCCCACCGGCACTGTTGTAAGAGCTTTTCTGGTGTCAACTGATTTACTGCTCATGATGATCCAGCCTGTGAGGAAATCTAGGCACAGATAGGTAACTCACCCAGGGACACCCAGCTGGTAAATAGTAGTGCTTGGTTCGGAACCTCCAGGAAGAGCCAGAAGTCCCTGAGGAATACTCCTTAGCCTTTTATATTGATGCTCCCGGGATCCCGTCCCACACGCCTCATGTCACGCTCCCACTTGTTTACCTCCCATTCTCATCTCTGTCCTGGATCCCAGATGTTTTCCAGATCCCCACTTAGATGTCCCTTAGCCACCTCCCACTCAGCATATCCCCAAACAGACCTCCTCATCCTCCCACCAAGCCCCCCCATGAGTGGCACCTCCAGACGTTCCTTTGCTCCAGTTGGAGGCCAAGAGGTCACTGGTTCTTAGATTGCTCCTTCTGTGTTACCTCACCCCTGGCTTTCCAAACCCTGTGCTGCCTGGACCCCGCTTTCTTTCCAATCTCATTTTTAACCTTCAGCCCTTGCCTGCGTTATGTCGACCACTGTGGTTCTCGGTGCCTCACAAACATACCAAGTTTATTCTGACCTCCCGCGCGTGTCCTAGCGGTTTCCTTGGCCGGGAATTCTCTCCTTCGGGTCTTTGCCTTGCGGGTCCTTTTGGACATTCGTGTGTTTGTGTGAACCTCACCTCCACAGGGCGGCCTTCCCTGACCGCCCGTCTCACACAGCTGTCAGTCACCCTCTGTCATATCACCTTACTTTCGTTCTCTGCATAGCACATACCCCTGGCTGGTGTTTTCTTATCCAGTGATTGATTGATTTATCATCTCTTCATGTGACGTAAACTCATGAGAGCTATGACCTTTTCTGTTCTGTTTGTCACTATATCCCAAGCACCTAAAGCTTATAATTAAAATCATATTGATAAGAGCTGACATTTATGGAGCATTTACAGTGTGCTCAGCAAATAGCAATAGGATATAGAATACATAATCTTGTGTAATATAACCCTCTCACATATGATGTGTATAATATATTACACATATATGTATAGTATGAATATGAAATACCTACCATATAATATATATCCTCATGCTAATGTAACAATATCTCTTCCCATATGGATTTATTGAGAATTAAATGAGGTCAAAATTCTTACCAAAGACATATGAAGATCAGCTTTCTGATTATTATTATCATTATTTTGTAAGTGAGGAAACTGAGGTACAGAGTGGTTAGAGAACTTCCTCAGAGTCACATGACTAATCAGAGGTGGGATCAGGCTGGACCTGCGGGTCCGGCTGTAGAGCTAGGCGCTCCCCAAATGCCTTAAGCTCCTGCCTCGTTTCTGCCTGGCAAGTGAAGGGGAGGCGCTCAGCATTCCTTGGTTAGGGTTTGCCACAGCTTCATAGCTGGCATCCCAACCTCTAGTGTGGGTTTTTAATACCTGAGTGTTTACTCTAAAATACGTATCAGAACTGTAGACTCTCAGTTCTTCTTAGGCTAAAATCCAAGCCCCATTTCTTCACGGCCTGAATTCTACACACAATTCCACCTTCATTGCCTACCTCTCCCCTGTCTGGGACTTTATGCCCACTGTACCGTTACCCTAGTTCCCTGAATACGCTGTGCTGATTTGCAGCTTTGTGCCTTTGCAAAAGCTGTTTCCTTCGTCTTGCTTTTCCTTTTTTTGGTTTGTTTTTGAGATAGGGTCTTGCTCTTTTGCCCAGGCTAGAGTGCAATAACATGATCACAGCTCAAAGCAACCTCACACTCTTGGGCTCGAGTGATCTTCCTGTCTCAGCCTCACCGTAGCTGGGACTATAGGTGTGTGCACCTATACTTGACTACCCAGCCTTGATGAACCTGAACCTGACAGGGTTTCAAGAGTCATTTCCACCTGCTTAGAAGCTTTGCCAATGTTCTGCATAAGTGACAATGGTGTCCCTCTTCAGTGCTGGCTGTTGTGTGCTCATGTCCAGCAAGGAAGGGCTGTCCTGCACTTGTCTGGGCTCCTCCTGTGCTCCTCCCCTTCTCCTCTGCCCACCAGCCGTGGCTGTGGACACTGTCATCTTGAAGGAATCGGGAATTGGCTCACTGACATCCCTCCAACCTGGGTCCCTAGCAAGAGGCCTGGTAAACAGTAGGCACTCAGTAGCTATTTACTGAGAGAATACTGACTTCTCAAAGGAGTTTGAAACAATCCACAATGTTATAATACATATAAGACAGGTCAATATAATATATTCAACATTAAATGCAAAAGTTTCAGGAACCAATTAGAAAAAAATTATATTCTTGGGATGAACTTATTCCTGGAATTGGGCACAATTAAACTTTCAGCTTTTGGTAAATAAGATAAAAAGTAAAATGTGTGGGGCAGTTTGTGTTTATTTTATGAGAAAAGGAAACATGGATTCTTTAGATTGGGACAGATTTTTTTCTTGTTCCTGAATTCTAAGAGATTTTTCTATGGCTGTTATGTAAGGGAGAGTGGATGTCCTTATAGATAGAAAGATTTGGAAAAATTTTTCTTAATAAAGGCTAAGAGTTAAATCTTGAATTGAAGCTTCAAAGGTATTTCTTTGGAGATCTTCTCTAATATAGTTCCTGTATCTTTTTTTCTGATCAAATTTAGTATAGAAATAGAGCTTAGAGAGCCTAGACTGAGGTTTTGATAACTTGCCCTGTAGTGCATATAGCATAAGCACTCTTAGCCCTTTTCTGTCTTTTTGTTTCTTTTTTTTTTTTTTTTTTGAGACAGAGTCTCATTCTTTCATACTGAGTAGAGTGCATTGGTGTCATAGCTCACAGTAATCTCAAACTCTTGGGCTCAGGTGATCCTCCTACCTCAACCTCCCCAGTAGCTGAGACTACAGGCACCTGCCACAACACTTGGCTTGTTTTTCTATTTTTAGTAGAGATGGGGTCTCACTCTTGCTCTGGCTGGTCTGGAACTCCTGAGCTCAGGGGATCCACCTGCCTCTGCGTCTGAGAGTGCTAAGATTACAGGCGTGAGCCATCTCACCTGGCCGTTAGCCCTATTTTTGAATGAAAGTTATTTCTTAGGTGAGGGAGTATAAATTTTTTGGTGACCTCCAGAGGTATGGTTCTTCCATTTTGTTGGTAGAAGAGAGATTTTATTTGCTAGACACCAGATGGAGTAACCTTGAACATTGTTTTGTGAGAATCTAAGGGCCTGACTTCTTGTGCTTCTGGTTTGGGAGATCATCTTGCCTCTCTGGGCAGTGTGCTAGCTCAGTATGGGGGCAGCCCAAAATGATTATTTTTGAACAATTAGCTCAAGCACCTCAACTCTTGGTTGAGCCCCAGAGTTCTACACCCCAGAGTTCCATGACATAGAATATTAGATGAGCTAATTTCGGTCTAATAGACTTAAGGGCAAGGTATTATAAAATATTTGCCATTTACTAAAAATGTACTGGGCACCAGGGAATCCAGTCCTAGTTCAAGTAGAGCTCATCATCTAGTGTGATTTCTGTCTCACCTGAATTTACCGTCTAGACAAAATTGCAAGAGAACCATTTTGTCAGCCCACTTACTACCGAAAAAACTCCTGAGAAGCTGAGCTCATTCATCTGTCAGATGAGGGCTACGTAGTGCTGTTTAAACACTGGAAGATAGCTGCCATATCGTACAATTTACAATTTAGCATAGCTGGCATACTTTTCCTGCTTGACCCATTATTAGTGAATGGGATCAGGTGATTTTGTTTATTTTATGATGAAAAATTTCAAAAACAGAAAAGTAGAACAGTACAATGAACAACTTTATAACCCTCACCGCGGTTTAATGGTTGTTAACATTTTGTCCTATTTGCTTCATCTATGCTTTTGGTGTGGAAGGATTTTAAAGTCAATTACAGAAATGACTTTTATCTTCTCAATGCTTTTGAATGTAACTCTAGGAAACAAGGACTCTTTGCCGCTCTGGCAGGCAGCCTCCAGGATGGGTCATGGTGACCCTCCTCCTGGTGTGTGTCCTCTCATGTACTTCTCTCCCCGAGAGTGCAGGCTGACCTGGTGATTTGCTTCTCACGGATCGAAGGTGGCAGAAGCAGTGGGGTGATGCTTCCGTGATTGGGTTTGCATCTTAGGCGCCCCCTCTTTCTTACCTTTGCCGTCACACTTGCGTGCTCTGACCAAAGGCAGGTCTGTTAGGAGCTGCTCTGTGGGGAGATCCATGTAGCAAAGAATGGATATTCTTGGCCAAGAGCCAGTGAGGACCTCAGGTGTGCCAACAGCCATCCCAGTGAGTCTGGAAGGAGACCTCTCCCAGTTGGTTCTTGAGATACTATGTTTTGCTGTGTATAATGCCCACTTTTTTGCCCATATTTTGAGGGAAAAGTAAGGATACGCATTATGCATTTATACATGGGTAGTACTCTTTGTTACCGGTATATAAAATTTCTTGTACCATAAGATTTTAAAATGGACATGCTAAAATTTCTTTATAATACAAAAATTAAGTACCTAAATATAAACAAATAAAAAAAATTAAAACAAAAGTTTTTTTTTTTCCTCTGAAAGTTTGGGCCAAAAGCATGGGTATGTATTGTACATGGGAACTCATTATACATGGCAAAATAGGTAACTGCAGTTTTGGCTAACATCTTTTTTTTTTTTTTTTTCCTAATTTTAGTAGAGACAAGGTCTTATTCTTACTGAGGCTGGTCTTGAACTCCTGAGCTCAAGGGATCCTCCTGCCTCGGCCTCCCAGAATGCTAGGATTACAGGCACGAGCCACTTTTCCTGGCTAACATCTTGATAGCAGTTTATGAGGGACCCGGGCCAGCCAGAGGCACCCAGCTAGGGCTGCTTAGATTCTGACTCACAGAAATTGTGAGATAATAAATATTTGTTGTTTTAAAATGCTAAATTTTGGGGTGCTTTATTATGCAGCCAGCAAGAACTAGTACCTCTCTGTGTACATGCGCAATCCCATTAATCCTGGTAGGTGCTTTTCTCTGTACCCCTGAGCTGTGAGGAGTAAAGCCAGGCTGGCAGTCTAGGAGAGAGTGCTTATCCTGCCGGCGTGGGTGGCAGGCATCCCATCTCAGTTGTCTCAAGTTGTTTAGAAAAAAGGTTTAATGTCTTTTAGAAGTACAATCTTATCTTGCAGTCTCTCCAAGGACTGTTATTATTACTCATTCTGATTCTAGCAGAAGTATTCTCATCTTGGCTGTGAAGAAAGTGTGAAGAAAGATTATAGAGCTTGGCATAGGAGGTTTCATCTCTGGATTCAGTGATCTTTGAGAAGGAATTGTACACCGGGGAAAGAGTTTCCTGGCCATTCTCAACCATTTAATGTCAGGACTCACGAACCAGAGTGTTCGGCAGGGGAATAATATGGTCTTCCACAGAGCAGGAGATAGAGACTCCCTTTTGAAATGAGCCATCACACAGAATTTTGACAGGATGGTCAACATACTGATTGGGATGTCGTTTGAGGAGGTACAGGATCCCCATGTTTAAAGATGAAGTTAATAGCGATTTGTTTTCCTTCTAGGGCGTCTGTGTCTATGGAGTTAATCAGAGTAAAGCTCACCACTCTGGGCAGGTCCTAAACAGTTCTGCTGCTTAAAGATCTTTCTTTACCAGTTTTTGGTGGTTGCTTAGATATTTTAAAGTGATTGAGGATCCTGGATTCCATTACCAGTGGTCTATGATCAAGTCAACTCACACTGAGCTCAAGTCTGGGGTGCAGAGAGCAGATCTCCATCAAGACGATTTAATATTCTTATTATACATGATTGTACTCAGTCATCCTTGGTGCTGTAACGTTTTCTATATCTACAGTATTGCCTTCCTCGGAGAGAGGAACTGCCTGTTCCGCCCAGGAGAGGTCCTGCCAGCTGTGGGTTCTCCTTTTCCTGACCCATGTGGGCCTTCCCCTCTGGCTGCCTGGTCACTGTCCTTGTATTTCCTTGCTAGTTTCTGTTCTCTGGTGACCACTTGAAGACCCAGCTGTGGGGGTCTGTCTGAGCACCCTGGGCACCTGGCTGCTATAGGGACCTGGACTCATCCTCACAGTCAGGAGGGCTCTGTGCCCTTGGGGAGGTGGCTCTGGTGGAGCACACTTTAGGAAGTCTCATGTACCTTGGCTCCCTCCATGCCTAGGACTTTGATGTTTTCAGCCCTCATTTGCCCTCACCAATGGTTCAAGTCCACATTCCCAACCTGGATGCTGGCAGGGAGAGTTACAGGTCCTCAGATATCCCTCAGCTGCTTCAGTCTACCAACGCACTTCATCACCCAAGCCTGCTCTTCTACGCCCTTCAGAAGTGCCCTTACTGTTTTGTTTTTGCTAAAACCCTCTGCGAGATCTGGGACCACTTGATGAACCCTGGGAGTGCTGCAGACTGTAGCCTTTTGCTCAGCCTATTTAAACAAAAGCAATCTAATTCTATTTCCCTTTTAAAAATGTTTTCTGCCCAGTCCCCAAAGGCCAAAGCTGGAACAATTTGAGCAACAAAATAAGTAATGAGAATATTGGATTATAAACTATAGAATAAAATAAATACCCATTAGTGCATACTTACATAAATAAGTAATTGAATACATTAGTAAATGGGGGAGAAGAGACAGTAGTATTCTAATCAATACATGGAGAAGGAATGAGCGGAATTGAAAATCGCAGTTGAGCAAACACCACAATAATAATTGCTTTAGACAACATCTGCTGATGGATGCTAAAGTTAGTGGGCCAAAGTTTGAGGAGAAACAGGATATTTTTATAGAATCAAAGTTTCTCTCCCTAGATTATTAATTGCAAAGGGGAAAAAATAATAACTTTTTTTGTGACAAAACCTGCCAGCCACCACCCTTACTACATGGTCAAGGTTAATATTACCAATGATAAAACATATGGACATTATATGCCCTGAGAAAGTGACTTTATTGGTCAGTATTCCTCAGAGAAAGAGAACCAATAAGATATGCAGAGATTTATTATAAGGAAATGGTTCATATAGTTATGGAGGGTGACAAGTTCAAAGATACTCAGGGCAAGTCGGCAAGCTGGAGACTTGGAGTCTGATGCCAAAGGCCTTAGATCCAGGGGAACTGACAGTATCATTCCAGTCTGAAGGCTGGCAGGCCTGAGACTCAGGAGAGAGTATTTCAGTTTGAGTTCTAAGGCAGGAAAAAGCCAGCGTCCTGATTTGAAAGGCAGTCACGCAGAAGGAATTTTCTCACTCAGGAGGGACTCAGCCTTTCTGCTTTATTTAGGTCTTCCACTGATTGGATGAGGCCCCCTCACAGGGAAGGCAGTTTGCTTTACTTGCTCTACCAATTCAAATGCCAATTTCATCCATAAACACCTTCACAGACACATAAAATATTGTTTGAACAACTGTCAGGGCATCCTATGGCCCAGTCAAGTTGATGGGCAAAATTAACCATCCAAGAAAGATACATTGCCAAAAATATATAACCTAATCTAATTATTAGAAAACCTTAAACAGGCCACAGTTGATGGACATTTTAAAAATAACTGACCAGTATTCTTTAAAAGTGTCAATGTTATAAACACAAGGAAAGACTAAGAAACTTTCACAGCCTGGAGAAATTTCATGGACTCAGGAGACAGGACAGTTAAATGCAGTGTGAGATCTTGGAACAAGAAATTCATTAGTTGAAAAACTAATAAAATTTATATAAAGTCTGTAGTGCATTTAATAGTATTATAGTAATGGTTAATTTCTTGGTTTTAATAAGTGTACTTTGGTTACATAAGAAGTTAATATTATTGGAAGCTGGTTGAAGTGTGTACAGGAAGTGTGCTATTTTTGCAACTTTTCTTTAAGTCTAAAATTATTCCAGAACAAAAGCTTTAAAAAGCTTTTTGCCGGCAGGTACTCTGAGAACTTTGTAATGACAGAGAATATTTTTATAGTCTTTAAATTTATAATTGTTGGGTGGCGCCTGTGGCTCAGTGGGTAGGGCGTTGACCGCATATACTGAGGGTGGTGGGCCCCGGCCAAACTACAACAAAAAAATGACCAGGCCTTGTGGCAGGCGCCTGTAGTCTCAGCTACTTGGGAGGCAGAGGCAAGAGCATTGCCTAAGCCCATGAGTTGGAGGTTGCTGGGAGCTGTGTGACACCACGGCACTCTACCAAGGGTGATAAAGTGAGATTCTATCTCTACCAAAAAAAATTATAATTGTCTTTGATGTGTATATACATATTAATTTGTATCTACCACTCCTTGTTTTCCATATACTAAATTCTATTCATATTTTTTCACAAGTACTTTTAAAAACCCTCTGATTTCTTTTCTTTTTCCCCTTCTGTATTCTGTGTTCCTCCCCGACCAAAGCATACTTCTGTACTTTCACAGCTCAGCCTTCCTCCTGCTGTTTCATGAGGTCTTTAGCTCTGAGATGAAGATCCATGTGGGATATTGTGAAGACAATGCATTGGCCAGAAGTCAGGGCACCTGGTGACAGCATTCTCAGTCTGGCCGTGCTACTAACTCAGTGTTCTTCTGGTTTTAATGTTCTGAGACCAAATAGCAAATTTTGACTAAATTCTATATATACTAGTTGATGTATGAATTCAAATGATTATAGTATATATATATATATATATATGTACATATATGTAATCATAAAGCATATATATATATTTATTTTAATCAAGAACTTATGTACTCTATTTTAGGTTTTCCAAACTTCTGTGTGTATTTTTTTCATCATGTCGCCTAAGACTTTGGATTCTACAACAGACTTCACAATTTACAGACTTTACTCTGACATTACGCTTAAGGTCCTTCAAGAACGCAACATTTTCTTTCTTCCATTTATTTACGGTTGTGTGTTCAGGAAGGCATTTTTTTTTTTTTTTTTTTTTGAATTCTTTTTTCTTCTCTCTTGAGCTGTGCAAAGCTCTTCTCACAATAGCACTAAAGCCCCCTCGTGACATCTGCTTGGTGGGCTATCCTCTGTTGGACCTTCAATGAATAGAGCTGTGGCCCACGCCTGCAGGGAGAACTGTCTGGCCATCAGCTGATACACCCCTCCTGCCCTGCAGGGTGGCCCAGGAGCTGTGGGGCAGGATCCCTCACCTCCGCTCACCTGTATGGAGGAGGCATGGAAGTAACTAACACTCTTGAGAACAAATGGCATCTAGTTTTTCTTTATTATTTTTACCCAGTTAGTATTTAATCCCTTTTTCCTAGTGTTTTGATAATAGGCTTAGATCCTGGGGAAAGACTCAAATAATGGAGAAGTTGGTTTACAGTGGCGCATCTGAGGCTTGAGTGTGGATGCCTGGACAATCTGGTGAGATTGGGCATATTGTAGTAGCACAGGGCATTCCTTGGTCCCTGTGGGATACATAGTAGAGGTGATTATTTTTTTAATCACTTCCAGCTTCATTTGTGCTGAATAGGTTTGTTAGCTCATGTTCCCACCTCTAATTATTTCTCCTACTATCTTACCTATGTGCAGCCACAAGGTATTTAATGTCCTCAGCTTGCCTCTCCAGAGTGGTGAAATGGGCGGATATCCCTAGAGTGCAGGATATAGAACTGGGCCAGGCATGTAGTCAACATGATGTCAGAGTTTGTTAAATAAAAGTAAGAAGTGGCCCTCACCATTTAGCTAGAAAAATAAAATGCACAAATTAAAAACAAACTACTCAAGAGGCCTGAAAGAGAAGGATGTATCTGCTGTGTGGTCTGTTCAAGTCACCCCAGCTATTCTTCCCACTTTACAGCTCAGAAAGTTGAGGTTAATAGTCGTTAAATGCCTTAATGTCCTAGAAGGTTGCATGTGCCAAAATTGGATTTGAACACAAGGCTGTATGAACTGAAATCTGTTGCTACCAAAAAGTTTCGCAAGGAGGCTGGAGCTTGACCTTGAAGGATGGATAGAATTGGTCAGAACAGAGTGGTGTGGGGAGCACGTATAGGTTGTGAGGGCAGGGCAGGGGGCACGGCATGAGGAAAGGGAAAGCATAAACTGTGCTGGGGAGTGGGGATGTCCCCAGGTTTGCTAGAGTAAGGGAGGATGAGGGATAAAGCTGGAACATGGGTTGGAGGCAGCATATAATGGGCTTTGAATTACAAGGGGAGTTTGGACTTTCTTTCATGAGTTCTTGAAAGTGTTTGTGAAAGGGAATGACATGATGAAGAGTGGCTGGGTGCAGTGGCTCACACCTGTAATCCTAATACTCTGGGAGGCTGAGGTGGGAGGATTGCTTGAGCTCAGGAGTTCAAGACCAGCCTGAAGAAGAGTGAGACTGTTTAGAAAAATTAGCCAGGCATTGTTGTGGGCACCTGTATTCACAGTTACTCAGGAGTCTGAGGCAGGAGGATCACTTGAACCCAGGAGTTTGAGGTTGCTATGAGCTAGGCTGATGCCATGGCACTCTAGCCTGGGTGAAAGAGTGAGCCTTTGTCTCCAAAAAAAAAAGTGACTTGGGGGATTGAAGTTGAGATGGGAGGATATGGGACGAACTGGAGAAAGGGAAGGGCTATGATGAGAGCTGATGTGCATGGTATCATTTAATCCTCATAGTAGCTCTAAAGAGTAGACATTTAATATCACCCCCATTTTTCAGATGGGAAGACTGAGGCTTAAAGAGCGTCAGTCATGACCAGGTTGTCACAGTGAGTAATAGGTGCCAGATTGTGAACTAGGGGATCCAACTCCAGCTGAGCTGCCTCTCTGTGCTTGACAGAAGCTCAGAGATGAGGTACAGCCATTGTAATGGGTTGGTTGTAATAGTCCAGGTGAAAATACTTGTGGAGACGGAGAGATGGGAGCAGTAGAGTACAACAGCCTTGCGTGGGAGCCTGATGCCAGGGCTGGCTCTGTGACCTTGTGGCTTTCTTCACTTGGTGTTTCTTGGGGGAGCTGGTCCTCAGAGCAGAGGGCCTTTCCAGGACCTTGGGACAGGAAACCTCACCCCCCAACTTCTTAGGGAGCTTCGGCTTCTGCTTTCTTCTGAGGACATGTATTTAATTTGTATTTTAATTTTAAGTGCTGAAGTTGGCTTTGTTTGGTCTGGGCTACTTTTGAGATGGTTTGGAAAACTTTCAGCATTCTCAAGCATCACAAGCTTTACTCACTACAGTTCAAGACAAGGAGGTTTCTCTGGAGGTTGGTAGTGACCGGTTCTCCCTTTTTTCCTCTTTTTTTTTTTTTTTTTATCTTTTTTGCTTGTTTTCCAGGATGTTCATTTTTTATTAGGTTATTGCTGGTTTTTTGGGTTGTATATTATTTTTTCCCTATACCATAATGTACTCTTGTTTTTATTTTTCAGTTAAGAATTTTATATTGGTTCTTCTAAAGTCAGATTTCTGACTTATGCAGCAAAAACATGGTTTCTGATTCTTTTTAGGTCAAACTTTGGTTCTATTAGTTTACAAAATTAGTAAGAAAAAATTAGTAAGTAGATGTCTGCCAATTAATCATTTATTGTGACATGTTGATATTCATCCCCAGTTCCTGAGTCAAGAATTTCTCTAAAAAGACCCTTGGAATCTCTGAAGTGATGTGTCTTTTTGTATACTAAGGTGATAACAGGTCACTCTTGGTGGGCCACTAGATAGCTTCAGGATGGGAATGGGGGCTGTTGGTCGCAGGAACAGACTATATATGTGATCAGAAGGATGGAACTTTCAGCCTCATCCTAGACCTCTGGGGGAGGGAAGAGGAGCTGGAAATTCGGTTCTCCATTTTTTCCATGAACACCCTCCACATCTCCTTATTTTGGTGTTTCCTGCTTTGCTACACTGTAGATTGATGTATCACAGAGTTGCTTAATTCATTTTACTTTTGTTCTAATTTTTTTTTTTTTTTTTTTTAGAAAAAAGGTATCCATGCATGTTGACTCTGCAAAGGTTTTTCGTTCACAGTTGAAGAGTGTGTGATGAGACTGTGCTGAATGCCATTGTGATCACGTGCGGCAGTGTGCTCAGCCTGGTGACTTCTCTGCTCTATCCTCTGCAGGTGATAAGAAGTACATCATGGGGCCCAAGCTTTCTACTCTGGATGCCACCGTCTTTGGACACTTGGCACAAGCAATGTGGACCTTACCAGGGACAAGACCCGAGCGGCTGATCAAAGGCAAGCCCTACAAACCTCTCCAGGTTTGGGGAGCTGTTGGGGTTGTGTGGGTAGGAGCAGAACAGTGGAGAATTCTAGATCAGTGCCTTGAGCTTAGCTGTGCTTTATGGAGACACCCAGACTGTGTCGATTCCCTGTCCTCAGGACATGCAGAGGACGGACTGGTTTCTCACCAGCCATCTTGCCCAGACTATGTATGCTCTTAGCAGGGCCAACACACATGGTATCATGTTTGATACCAGGACTTTCCTTCCATTTCCTTGCATAGTGGGAAGGAACATAACACTTGTTGACAAAGGCTGGAATTCCACCTGGCACCCATGTTCTGTTGGTCTTCCTTCATTTCCTCTGAGCAGTGGTGGCTCACCACTTTCTGGTGTACCCAGAGCTGTAGCAGCCACACTGGCGTGTGACTGATGAACTCTCTGCGCATTTCAAATACTTAGTCTGAGTCTGAACTGGTTTTAGTTATTTCACATGTAGGTGTAAGTACCTGTGTCCTGTGTCATTCGAGTTCAAGCCACTCCCTCCTCCTATACTAGTGGGGTGGCTGTACATCTAACACTGAGAGTAGAAGAGCTGGAAAGTTCAGGATTGGGGGAAAATGAAGAAAGTACCAAGAGATACTTTGTGAGTCTAGTGCTTTCCAAAACATTATTCTCAATATTTTTATGTATTCATTTTGACCAAAGGAATAACCTGAATAATTTGCGTGTGTGTGATCTTGGCTGGAAGGCCTGTGTAAATTGCAAGAGTCAGGATGGGGAAAGTACTAAGTGGGGATGAACGGGACCAGAGTTAGGTGTGGGGTAGGGGTGAAGGTGGTAACTCTTGCTTTTCCTGTGTGTGTATATATGATATAAAAGTTAGGATGGGTACATAATACATATGGTTGTATATCTTTATAGGGTGCATGTGATATTTTGATAATGGCATACAATGTGAATTGATCAAATCAGGGTAATTAGGCTATCATTTACCTCAGGCATTTATCATTTCTTTGTGTTAGGAACATTACAATTCCATTCTTTGAGTTATTTTAAAGTCTATCCTAACTTATTTGAGTTTTTTAAAGTTTATCCTAACTTATTATTTTAAAGTATATTGCTTTGTTGTGCTCTCAAATATTGTTTACTCTAAATAACCATCTAAGTAGATTTTTGCACCCGTTAATGTTCCCCAGTTTTTTCCCCTCCCCTGCTACCCTTCCCAGCCTGTGGCAACCATCCTTCTGCTCTCTGCCTCCATGAGATCAGTTGTTTTAATATTTAGCTCTCATGTGTGAGTGAGAACATGTGAGATTTGTCTCTGCTTGGCTTTTTTCTCTTAACATAATGTTGTCTGGTTCCACCTGTGTTGTTGCAAATGGAAGGACTTCATTCTTTTTTGCAGCTATATGATTTTCCATGGTGAATATGTACACAATTTCTTTATCCACTCACCCACTGATGGACATTTAGATCGATTCCACATCTTGGCTACTGTGAATAGTGCTGCAGTAAACATGGGGGTGCAGGTACCTTTTCAATATGCTGATTTCTCCTCCTTTGGATATATACCCCCTAGTGGATATATATCCCATATGTAGCTCGCATGGTAGTTCTATCTTCAGTGTTTTGAGGAACTTCCATGCTATTCTCCATAATGGTTGCACTAATATTCATTCCCACCAGTAGTGAATGAGGGTTCCCCTTGAGGAGTAAAGTAGTGGTGGCAACAGAGTAGAGAATGATAGCTCACCATGGGTTGACGTGCAGGGGACCAGGTCTTGGTGTGCATGTGTGTGTGTGGTGGGGTGAGGTGGTGGGAGGGTACATGACTTGACAGTAGTTTGACTTAGACTTTTTCGACTTTAACGTGTTGCAAAGCAATGCTCATTCAGAAGAAAGCATACTTTAAATTTGGAATTTTGATCTTTTCCAGGGCTAGCTATAGGAGGCACAACACTTTTTTTTTGAGGCAGAGTCTCACAGTTGCCTCAGGCTGGAGTGCTGTGGTGTCATAGCTCCCAGCAACCACAAACACCTGGCTCAAGTGGTCCTCTTTCCTCAGACTCCTGAATAGCTGGAACTGTAGTTGCCTGCCACCACATCTGGCTAGTTTCTTTTCTATTTTTAGTAGAGACAGGGTCTTGCTTTTGCTCAGGCTGGTCTCAAACTCCTGAGCTCAAGCAATCTACCCTCCTCAGGTTCCTAGAGTGCTAGGGTTATAGGTGTGAGCCCCCATGTCTGGCCTGGTACAATACTTTCTTGCAATGTTGGGCAGCAGCAGTGGGCCATAGCTCCTAGCCAGCCACGTGTTCACAAGGGTGAACAAACAGCCAATACTCTACAATATCCCATGACCAGATGGTTTTGCCCAACTGTAGGCTAATAGTTGCCTGAGCTTGTTAAAGTTAGACAAGGCTAAGGTATGATGTTCGGTAGGTTGGGAGTATTAAATGGATTTTTGATTTAGGATATTTTAACTTTGTGAAGGATTTATTGTGTGTACCCTATGTAAGTTTTGGAGCATCTGTACATGATAGCCAGTGCCCTTGGGTTACTGCCTAGGTACGTAGGAACTGCTTAAAGTATCTTCCATTTAAAGCAGTCTAACCAAGGACCTGGGGCTGGCAATGTGAAGTCAAAGTTTTAGTTTCTGGGAAGGGGATTGACAAAGAGTTAAGCGAAGTGCTTTTGCCCAGCTAAGCAGGCTGAGGATGTACATGAGATCCTCTGTGGAACAGCACATAGAATGCTCTTAATAAACATTGGCAGGTGGATGGATGGATGGACCCAAGCAAGCCAGAATCATATAAGAAACTGAGGCGGGTCATGTGTCATGGTCATGGGTGGGGAGGGTGAAGACTGTGGCTCTGTGTGTGTGTGTGGTGTGTCCACTGATGTGTAAGCAGGAGTTCTGACCAGGCTGATGACACCAGTGCTCACTCTCCAGATCCTCTTACTGGCAGGGAAGGATCTTCAGACAGTTTTCCAGACTTGGTTGGAATGGATCAAGCAATAATTGAATGTCCTCCAGAAGTGTAGCTGAGTGGGACTATGGAAAGTATGGACCAACATTTAATTTCCTGTGATCATTATGAAGATGGTCCTTGTTTGTGATACTTTGAAATGTCTCTAAATTAAACAGTAGAACCTCCATAACTGACACCTCTCTACATTGACCACCTCCTTAAGGTGACCTAATTTTCATAGGCTGGACTTGCCCCACATCTATGTATCAGTACAGTACACCTAGTTCCTTATGCTGACCACTTCCATACATTGATCAGTTTGTGATAGTCCCTTTGGGTGTCACAGAGCTTCTACTGTATTAACTTACTGATGATGTTTACAACATTTAAAATGTTAATTTCTCTTTATTTTATTAGATTTTTCCATGGTATTCTAAAAGATATTGATACCTCTTAGTTCATTTAGGGTGGTGCGTTATACCCACTCTTCCTTCCTATCACTTCTGACTACACTCCCCCCACTGCTTCAGCATAGCACTCTTACAGACTCACGCGTACACACCTACATGTATGCATAAACATTCACTTGTACACACACCCAAGCACATCCCTATACACAGCATAGCACTCTTACACACTCACACGTGCACACCTACATGTATGCATAAATATTCACTTGTACACACACAGATACTTCACCCAAGCACATCCCTATACACACACGGAGCATGCACACATCACATACATGTGAGTGTACACACACCATACACACATACTGTTGTGGTCACCTGTTACTTAGAAGTAGTTCAGGACCCATTATCGGTAGAACTTGCAGACTCTATAGAATGCCTTCTTTCAGAAATGAAGCATCTTTTGTTTATTTATGTTTTGGCCCTTTTCTCTACGACTTCCTGAAAGGATGTGAAGCATTTAGTGTTCTTTTTAAAGAAACGATCAGCCTTATTGATGGATTGATTTTGGGCTTCACCCCAAGGCATGCACATCTGGGGACTCTGACACAATCATCAGTGAGGGGCTTTTGGTACATAGTTGTATGTGCTTTGATTCGTAAGCAGCTTCCAGCTCTCCCTGGGGATGATGTAGCATGAATTATTAAAATCCAGAGATCTCTATGACTTTTTTTTTGATAGAGGTGGTATTTCACTTGAATTCCTGCACTCAAGTGACCCTCCCACTTTGGCCTCCCAAAGTTTTGGGATTACAAGCATGAGCTACCAATCTCTCTCTCTCTCTTTTTTTTTTTTTTTTTTGAGATAGGATCTTGCTCTGTTGCCAAGGCTGGAGCCCAGTGGTGTCATCATAGCTCACCACTACCTCAAACTCTTGGGCTCAAATAATCCTCCTGCCTCAGCCTTGACTACAGGTGTGTACCACCACACCTGGCTAATTTTTGTATTTTTGGTAGAGACAGGGTCTTGCTATTATTGCCAGTCTGATCTTGAACTCCTGACCTCAAGAGATCCTCCTGCCTCAGCCTCCCAAACTGCTGGAAGTACAGGTGTGAGCCACTGTGCTTGGTCACTTCCAAATGTCTTGTTTGGAGCTGTTAACAGGCAGCTACCCTCTCCTATTGTCATTTGGGTCAGCCCCTTTTCCTGCTTTTGCTCTTCTCTGAGGGAGAGACTTTCCAAAGAAGAAACAAGAGAAGGGATAAGTGGAAACAACCTCAACCAGAGCGTGAGTGGCTTGAATCTGTTTTCTGCCTTTGCTTTGGAACAGTGTTTGTTGCTTTGCCCCATCTGTGAGAGTGTGTGGGTGAATATTAGGTTTCGGGTCCTAGATATTATTTGCAAAGCCACATAACTACTTCTGCAACTATCTAGAATAGTAAGATGTTCTCAATTTAGGTGAGTAAAAGACAGATGTTTGACTGTTTGGGACAGACTTTGAAAATATGTATGTGTGTATCTATCTAGATATAGATATAGGTATGAAATATGACTTGCTTACTAGAAAAAATTCAAAAATGTAGAAAAGTTTTAAAATCATAAAAAATAACTTGCAACCCCACTGTCTACAGAGAACTATTGTTAATATTGTGGTCTGTATCCTCATCTTTTATCAAGCACAAGTATGCTTATGTTTTTAAAGTGGTATCATAATGTTAATATAGTTATAACATATTTTGGAGGCATTCCCCTTGAAATAGTCTCCAAAACAGTATTTTTATTAGTTGTAAAATATACAACTTTGTAAACTATACAAATTACAATACATAATTGTAATTTATGCAGTTAATCATTTTCAGGACTTGTGGGTTGTTTCAAATAACTTTTACTGATATTCTAAAGCGAATATTGTTATCAATATATTCTCTTGCTCATGTCTGGTTATTTCCTTAGACTGAATGCCTGGTTAGTTAATTATTCTCTCAAAGGGTATAAGCTTTTTGGTCTACATAGCTGCATTGCTTTCTAGATTATAGCAGTTTTCATTCTCACAAAGTTTGAAAGCACCTCTTAATTTTTGTTCCTTGAGTAAGGTTGAATATCAGGTATTTTGAATTTTTTGCCATTTTTATACTAAAAAAGTCTCAGTTTCATTATCAGCAACATTCTTAGTGTGGAGTCAGATTTGGTATCTTAATCAGTGTCCTCATTAGAGAATTGCATGTGGATTGGGGCACACCTTAAAACCAATGTGGAGGATGGAAGAAGCTGAGAAAAGTGAAATTCAAGCAAGGAAGGGTGGAGAGCTCTGCAGCGCACCTGCTGACCCTCCACAGCCACACGGACACCCGAATGCCATTTTTTGAATGAGTAGGAAATCCAGCCTTCCGTGTTGTAAGAAAAACCTTTTTTAGCCTCTTTCACCAGTTGTTCATTGTACGTAGTACTTTTTTGCTTATTATTTGATACCTTAAAGAGTGGATAAAATGCTGGATCTTCTTGAAAAAGAAGCAAATATGTCCTCCACCCTTCACTCTTACTGTCCTCCATTGGGAAGGAAGTGTTCTTGAAGAGGTTGTTGTAGAGGAATTTGGATTTCAGGAAATGGCTGGATCGGATGACCTTTGTACTTGGAGGTCTGTGAATTAGTGTTCTCCAGCTTCAAGGATGTAAAGGGTGCCCCCATTACAGTTGTCAAATATGTTAGAACTTTTCTGGCACTCAAAGTGGGAATCATTCTGCTAGGCCCAGGAGCCAGCACCGAGGAGCCCTCCTGAAGAGATGCTCAGCGTCCTGTTTGCCCACATGACAGATGCTGAGGGGAGCTGCCCAGGGCATCCAGCACGGGGCTGGAGCAGGGAGGCGCAGAGCAAATACCTGCAGAGCGCAGAGCATATTTGGATGTCGGCCCTGTGTTGTCCAAATATTTGCTGGTTCATGACCAAGGGCTGGCAGGTGGTGTTGGAGGCACTGGCAGGCTTCTTCCTCACTCCTGTTCCTGCCATGGGTGATTGGCAACCGGGGCAAACTTAGTCCCGGATTCTGGTCTGACTGACAATGTTTTCAGTGTCATGCTGCACAAAATGTTTTTGATTATTAGAGAAATTAGAGTGACACAGGAAAATAAGACTAGTCACTTTTTTAAAGGAGTATAGAAGATACTTCTGTCTCTAAGAGGAATTTTGTTTATTCTGTCTAGGATTGTTCTCTGGGTAGAGGAGCATTTAGTGTCTGATAAATATCCTCTCAATTTGTTTGAGAACTTCACTCTGCTTATTACTAATTTATTTTACTGAAAACAATTTTTTTTTAAGAGACAGTCTCACTTTGTTGCCCTTGGTAGAGTGCCGTGGCATCACAGCTCACAGCAACCTCCAACTCCTGAGCTTAGGCGATTCTCTTGCCTCAGCCTCCTGAATAGCTGGGACTACAGGCGCCCGCCACAGTGCCTGGCTATTTTTTTGTTGCAGTTTGGCCAGGGCTGGGTTTGAACCTGTCACCCTCAGTATATGGGGCCAGCGTCCTACCCACTGAGCCACAGGCAATGCCCTATTTTACTGAATTTTTAAATTAAAAAAGTAATATATGACAGCGGCAATAACTTGAATCATAGAGATGTAGTTTAAAAATTTATAACCTTTTCCTCCATGTCCAATATCACGCCTATGGAATAGTTAATATTAAAAATTTAATGTGAATGAATCTTTCTGTGCCTTTCTTTTTCATGTACAGACTTACATACACAAATGTAAATGTTTTGGTTTGTTGTTTTTTACTGTTTTTGAAACAAATGATGGCTGTCCACTATACACATTACTCTATAGCCGACTTTCTCCCTTGACTGAACTCATGTTATTAACAACTGCTCAATATTCTATAGAATGGATACATCATAATTTTATAAATCCCTATTGGTTGACATTCAGGCTGTTTCCGCCTTCATTTCTTCTTTTTGTTTTTTTGCTGATCCACAAAGCTGCATTTGATATCTGCACACGTGCGCACACCCACACCTGTCTTTATCTACTGACACACTTATCTTTGTTGAATGGAATGAGTACTAAACGTGGAATCCTGGGCCAGTGCATCTATCCAGTCAGTCCTTGAGTTATGAATGACATAGGTTCTGTAGGTTTGTTCTTAAGTTGAATTTGTATATAAATTGAAACAGCCTATGTCCAGAAGTGTGAGTCATATGTCAGCCAGATGTTTAAAATTTGAGGACTGTTTGTACATTTGAAATTTCAATAGATAACATCAGATTATTTTCCCAAAAAAGGGGCATAGCAACTTACGCTTTCCCTACAGCTATGTAGAATGTACCTGACTCCCCATGTCCTAATGTTGTATGACGTCAGACTTTTTACCAGTCTAGCGGATGAAATTGTTACTTGGCTATTGAGTATGTTTTGAAGAAATGCAGTTTTTCTATTACTTCACAAAGTTTTCATCTTCAGTATAGGCGTTTATGTTAACACACACAGGCACTCCACACACCCTGTTTCTACTGCTGCCTTTTTCTATCGTTTTGTTCAGTAGCAGTTGAGTGGGGGAGGTGGTGGAAAATTGACTCACAGGAGGGGAGGGGCAAAGCTGGGTCAAGATAGAGCCCAACCATAGGAAGGTTTCAGGACCTTAGGGCAGGAAGGTCTTGTTGGGGCAGGATGCAAGGAGGGGTGCGTGGGCTCCCAGTCTTTGGTCATCAAAGCAAACCCTTTCTCAGCTATATTGTTGAATGATCACCTCTTTCATGATGGATCTTGGCCAGTAAGGAGTGGCATCTGTCCCTTCACAATTTTTGACACTCCAGGAGGAATTACAGAAAAGTATTCCATATCAAGTAGCGCAAAACTATTAATTTGCAGGCCAGGCTGTCAACTGCTCAGCAGAGAGACAGGGTATAAAGTTGTTGTGAAGAGCATGAGAACCGAGGGAGTTAATATGAATTCAACAGATGAGCAAAGCCCTTAGGAGTATTTGCTGTTATGATTAACGTTTATCATTGCACACTGAGGTGGTCTCTTTTGGTCCCAAAGGAGGCAGCCCTTCTGGAAGAAAAGTGGAGAAAAGCTGCACAGGCGGAAAGAGTCCCCAATCCTGTACCTCTTGTGAACAGATTCTGATTTTCTGGCTGCTCCTAGGGAGCTGCTCATAGGGAAGGGACTGAGTCAGACAGGGCTGTCCCCGGCCCCCTGTGAAGTGACCATAGGTCTCTTTGATGTTTCTTTACTTCTCACAGTAGATCCTTTTCTTCCTTCTTGCTGCTGCCCCCACATCTTTATCTACTTTTTGGTCACCTGGGATTGGCAGTGATACCTGGTGGATGTGTCATGATCGTTTCCCTGAGGGAGACAGTAAGGGAAGGTTGTGCAGCTTCTGTCGCTTCAAAAGGGAAAAGGCTCGACTTCTGCTCCTGAGCACATGTACGAACTTCTTCTAGGAGAGGCCATCAGCATGGACCTTTACATGGTGTGAACTGAGCTCTTACGATCTGGGAAGACTGAAAATATTGACCTGGGACCAATCAAGTCCACTGGCTTACAGGATCCATGAAGCAGGAGGATTTGCTTTGTTAGTTTTTGAAGAGTTCATTTAACTAAAACAGAAATCAAGTTCCGAAAAATTTTAGTGACATGGGAACTTGTTTACAATAATGTTACAGGAGAACATAGGTAATAAAATGGCAATAAATAAATAAATAGAAAAATACGGAAAAAAGTGACATCAAAATGTTTTTTGTGATTACCTTGGATTGTTGAGGTCATAGATACTTTTTGTTTTCTTTTTAAAATGTACTTACACGGTTTCTATAGACAGACATCTAATTTTCCAAAACAAGAATATATTATTTTCTTTAACAGAAAAAAATAGGGTAGTTATAGACTATAACACACAGGGCTATTAATATAGAACCAGCTTTAATGATCTACGATGGTGACTGGTAAAAAGAAACATGAAGCTTGGTGTGTCCATGTCATTTCACACTGGACAATGACAGGATCACGGGGGGAATTCAAACATTTCACCGTTTGTTCTTTAATGGGGAAAAAAGTAGGATAGGAAACAGAAAATACAATGAATCTCACATAGCCAAAGTAAATGTATGTAAATATATATTTAAATGTAAAAATTTCTAGAAGAATACAAATGAAAATGTTATTTTAAGGGAATGAGATTATTGGTAATTCACTTATTTTTTGCATATATGCTTTTTCTAATTTTCTACAATGAGGCATGGATTATCTACAAAATAAGTGAATGGTAACATAAAAGAATAAACTTTTAAAGAATAAAGAATATTCTTAGGTAATAATGTCCTGTAAGAGATAGTGGAAAATCAGACCTGTATAAGCAATATTGCCATCTGGTGGATCAAAGGAAAAACTTCACCCTTCTTAGTTTTTCCTTTGGAATTAGGAAACAAAGGCTACATACTGTGTGGTGTTTCAGACAAATGCATGGACAACGCTAGTGGCTTTATAAAAGTGTTCGTTTATTCACACAAGAAAGTAGACCAGTGGCTGAGTCGGAGCACAATCAGGGGCACAGCTGTTTAATTTTATTTATTAAAAATATCTATTTTATTAAATGTGTTTGCAGGCATACTTATCTATAAACACAGTTCTGAGTTATCCATCTTATGGATTATTTAGGGCAATATTTTTATCCTGACATTACTCTTTTCAACAATTTGGCAAGGCATCCGGCACACAAGAACGCTACAAAAATTTGTGGAATGAATGATTACTTCTGACTGACTCCATGCTACCCACGGTTGGTGTATTTTCGTGGAATATAAATTTAAATGTGAACCAGTCACAGTATTAATTCTCTTGCTATGCACCATAAAATAATACAGTGCTTTGCAAAGCCAGATGAAGGCAGTTTATTTGCCATTTGGATAAACTACTTCTCATCCCCACAGGACTCTCTTTTTCATTTCCTTCGGCACACTCACTGATTTTAACTTTTCTCACTCACCTTTATTATGTGCCCAAAAAGTCCAATTTTTTTAACAGTATCTCCATGGAAAAAAACACTGTTAATATCTACCTGATCTCATTATTTCAAAATTCCCAGGGCCTGGATGTCTTGCTTATTTGGGCTGATATAACAAAGTACCATGTTTCATGTAAAAATAAAATTTATTTCTCACAGTTCCAGAGGCTGGGAAGTCCAGGGTCGTGGTGCTGGCAGATTGGGTGTCTGCAGAGGGCCTGTGGCGTCATTCCTGATGTTGCCTTCTCTGTGTCTGCACATGGTGGAGGGGCATGGCAGCTCTCTGGGACCTCTTCTGTGAGGGCACCCACCCCATTCATGAAGGCTCTGCCCTCTAACGCCTCTCAAAGGCCCAGGCTCCTATTGCCGTGACCTTGGGGGTTAGGAGCTCAACTCTTGAATTCTGGGAAGACACACAGACGTTCAGATCATAGCACTGGCCTTTGAGAACCAGTGAGATGGTTGCCTTTGAGAACTAATCCTTGCTTTTCTTCCTGCACTGCAGGTGAGCTGATCAACCTGGCCATGTACTGCGAGAGGATAAGGAGGAAATTCTGGCCGGAGTGGCGCCATGATGATGATAACACCATCTATGAGTCTGAGGAGAGCAGCGAAGGCAGCAAAACCCACACCCCCCTGCTGGATTTCAGCTTTTACTCAAGGACAGAGACTTTTGAAGATGAGGGAGCAGAAAACAGTTTTTCCAGAACCCCAGACACGGATTTCACTGGACACTCGCTCTTTGACTCAGACGTGGACATGGATGACTGCACAGACCACGAACAGTGCAAGTGACGTCCAGCCTCTTTGACCCTCTTCCTTTGGAGCTGCCACTCCCTGGGGTCAGTCCAGTTTCCCAGGTTGAAATCCATCCATCGAGCTGGGAGGAGACCTGCGTGCTTGGCACAGTTTTCACATGCTACCTGGACTATAGCCGCCTTATTTCTGTTTTGTACAAACAAAACACAGAACTATTCAGATGGCTCCATTTAAAACAAACAGGCAAAAAAAAAAAAATAATGTCAGCATGGTTCTTGAAATCCATTTTTGTTTTCATTAGAAAACTAATACTGTGTGGTAGAGCAGGTGCAAGAGCGGGCTGTCGACGCGAGTGCTTAAGTTGAGCCTCTTCCACCCCAGGGCTTAGTTGTGAGATGGATTCTTGAACCTCCTTCATCTATCAGGGTTTGAAATAATATAAGATGTCAGAAAAAAATGTAGGAGATAACTGTTTTATGTTGGCTGCTTGTATTTTATGTGTGTACGTTGTATGTTGAGACATAGTCAATAAAATTCACAGATATTCAGTGAACACCTACTATGTGCAAAGCACTGTGCTAGGTGCTAATCAGTCTAAGTTTTATTCTAAGCCCTGCCAGTGACCAGCTGTGTGATTTCGAGCAAGTCTCTTAACTATTGTGTGCCTCATTTCTCCCACCTGTAAAGTGGGGATGACAATACTCTCCACCTACCTACCTCACAGGGGTGTTGTGGGGATTCACGTGGTAACATTCGTACAGTGCTTTAAAACCCTCGGAAGTGGTGCGACATAAACACAACATTTTATTCCTTACTGTGTTTCATACCTGTGAAGATTTGAGGGCAAAGGATTCCATATCCAGGCAACAACAACCACAGTCACTTGCAACAGCTGATCAGACGAAACACACACCAAGGTACAGTGAGGACTTTGTTTTCATTCCTTTTCGTGATCTTGCTTGAATCAAAATCTTTATTTGAAACGACATTGGAAATATTTTTACAAATCATCAACAGCTGCAAATGGTCTTCAAGTCTACTGTGTATTTGCAGAAAAGTCTTTCCTCTGTTGCTTGAACTGACACTGGAATGTTGTTCTTTGCTGACGGTAGAGTGTAAGTTGCCCGTGTTTGATTTGTATGGAGAGAATCAATCTCAGGAATATGGTGGGTTTAATAGAGGTGAAGGGGGAAGTATTTGATTGGTTTTTGTAAGCAGAAACTTGCCAACTTTAATGTGTTTTTGAAACATTGCAAAGCTCTATTGAAAAGATGAAGTGGGAAGAGGATCGTGTCCCTTGTATCAGGGCACTCCGTGCAGTGAGATTAGATGCAGCTTTATGAATGCAACCTTTCTGATGTTTTCAACCATTGCCCAGTGAGGGGGGCAATGCCAAGGACAGACTGCAACGCTTCTTCCATCCTTCCCTGTCCTCCCTCTCCCCACCCCCCACAGAGCACATGAACTGTTGGGTTACCAGTATTTTCCACTGTGCTGTATCTCTGAAGACATAGTTTTTGTTGACTTAAAACATTGTCCAGGGAAATATGGGGGAAGGATCTTGGGTGATGGCTATGGATTTGGGCTAGGAGAGCCGGTGTTAAGATTAATGATTATAAACAAAACCACTTTGCTTCTGACTGATTGGGTAAGGATTGCTCATTTGGGGGGTAAAGAGGCAACTTCTGAAAAATTCATGTGTGTTATTTGAAAAAAAAATCATTTGGAGTATAACTTTTGCTAACCAATCTTAAAAGACCACTGTGGATTCACAAAGAGGTGAAGTGGCGGCAGGGGAGAGTTTTTGAGGCTTTTTGCCAAGTGAACAATTTTACAGTACATGTATGTATCTGGGAATAAATGCCAGGATACCCGAAGTTATAAATTCTTACTCCACAGAAAATTTAGCTGTTAATGTCTTATTATAGCCATTCATTCATATTTGAGAGGGCTGTTTCATGCCAAATGAGAGTGTGGTGGAGATGTGAGTGGGGACGCTGGTTTTGAGTGTCCAGCAGCATTTGCGAGGGCTGTTTGCCTTCCCTGTCTTAGCTGGTGGCACTTCTATGTGACTAGGGAAACTCTTGGACTGAAAAGGTGAAAATGATGAACAGGTGGACAGTAGATCTGTGTCCACAAAGACCCAAGTTGCCCTCTCCCTACTTTCAGCTGCAGAGAAATGTATTTGACATTTTCCCTACAGTTTGCTCTTAGTGTTTGGCACCAAGTGTGATGTATTTTCACTCCAAGAATGATTAAGTTATGCGCATGTAGATTCATGTGTTTTTTTTGGGGGGGGGCATTACTTGGAGGGGAAGCCAGTTTTTCAAAGGGAATTGGTAAAACAATACATTCCATCTAGGGACCTCCCATGGGCATGTGAATGGGCATTACCCCTTAGGGACCATCCTGGCGGCTAATGACTGAGCACTCAACATTTTATAGGTGTCAGCTCCATTTAGAACCCTAGAATACACCCAAACTTTATTTCCCCCAAGTGGGTTATGGGAACAAAAGGACCACAACAAAATCACCACCATGTGGGTTTTTAGTGGAAGTGCTTTAATTTTATGTACTTCATCCTTAAGCCACTCAGATTTGAATTGTTCTCCAATTTGATGAACTGGTGCTACTTATAAGAAAAAACAATAATAAGAAATTAGGGGACATTTTGGTTATCTGGTTTACTTGCTCAAGTTTTGTGTTTCTTTATTGCTGGAAAGTAACTTGATAATGTTAACAGATGTTTTTGGTTGACAAAACCCCCAGGAGCCACCTGTTCTTTTTTTTAACCGATCATTGTACCAAAAAATTCTGTCCCTGCATCTCCCTCCCTTTACCCCTATCCTGCCCCCACTCATCAAGACTAACGAGCAGCAGCAGTATGCTTTGCTATCCATCAGAATAGATAGAAAGACAACATGAATTTTTGCAGAGGTGATGTGTGTTGTCAGAGTTTACCATTTTGTTGTTGTTATGTAATGACTTGTGAATAGTGATTCTCCCAAAGCCCTTGGCCAGCCAGAAGACTGAAGGTGAACTTGAATCACAACTGCAGTCTAGTCCTCGTGTGAGCCCTGCCCATACTCGGAGTCATTAGGGTATGTTTTTGTGAAAGGCTGGGATTTATGGAAAGGAAGTGCTGAAGATTTTAGTCACATGGGTTTTGCCTAGATTTGTTTGAGAGAAAGCCTAGAATTACAGAAATGAATAGCTGGGCTGAGGATGAACTCTAGGAAGTCCTTATTGGCTTGATGTCACACACACACTTATTTAAAGGGCAGGACCTAGAACTGAGGCCATCACCTTGCCTTAGGTGGGTCTTTCAAGTACACATCTTGGCCTGATTTTCTTATAAAACCCATGCTTTCTGAGAAGTCACTCCATGTTCAGAAAATCAACTCACTCCCAGCCTGTCTCATAGTGTGCTCAGAATCCTCCCTGACTCTCATCCCCAAAGTGTAGTCATCCTAGTTCAGGCAAATTCTACTGACTTTTCTTGAGTATCTGTTCTGTGCAAGGCACTGCTAGGCTTTGTGAATGATAGGAAAATGGATTTCTTAATCACCAAGACACCTCATTTCTTTTGTAGGTATCTTACAAAAAGCACATGTCCATCCCTCACTTGCTGAATACTTTCTGGGCACCTACCCTGGGCCTGGCCCCAGTCCATACTGTCTACAGAGTGGTAAATAGAACAGACATAGAAATCTGATTTCAGGGCATCCATTTGGTCTAGAATTCAGCAATAGCCTCTTTTACATGCTTGGCCACTTCCTCAATCCATCCTACCCAGTGCCAGTGCGGTAACCTTTCTAGAAAGCTCTCTGGCCCTGGTGGGGTGCTGCCTGGCTTTACCTCCTACAGCCTAGTATTCTCACACTTTATTCACTTTGTCTCCCATGGCTCTTCCATGAGAACCACCCAGTACATCTGAGCCCATACATTTGCCATTGCCCAAGCAAGCCTCATATGTCCCGCCTCTGGGCCTCTGCTTCTGCCAGTCTTTGTCTTGAAAGGCCATGCCCTCCTCTCCACTGGCCAAATCATCCCCATCACTCAACATGAAGACTTCTCAGTTCAGTATACTCTTCCTCTAAACACAAAATACTCACCATTTTCTTTTTCTGAAGGCCTCAAGGAAAAGATAAGCTCAGAAAGTCAGCCACATGTGTTCTATAAAATATTCTATGAAATAGTGATTTTTCATTTTTATTTAATGTCAAGAACTCCATTGATAAATCTACTGAAAGCCCCATATCCTATTCCCAGAAAAGCACATATATGCAAATGTGTAAAATTTTACCTATAAATTCAAGAGATGTAAAGACTTCTTGAAATTATCCCTTGATTCTTATGGGGTTTTGCGGGTCCCTATTGAAAAAAATCTTATTCCAAAGAGTCTTCAGATGTTACTGTTGACCTTGTTTTATCTTTAACGTATCCAGAGTGGAGATATGGGTGTGGGCTATGCAAGCAGAAGTAATCTCTGTGATCATCTACTCTGAACAGGTCTTGAGTGACAGAAGGAAAGAGGAGCTGTCCTACAACGTTTGAGAAAATATCATTTTCAGAGGTTTGGAATTTTGGTAGAGTTTCATTGTCGTGGTGGTGGTTTATCTTTTAACTGCTCAAAAAGTCGACTTATCAAAATGAGTTAAAGGCCAAGTGAGCTTCATTTCAGCCCTGAAACTCATTTTGCATGGGAAGGCCAGCTGGCCTTGGGCTTCACCTGGGTGAGGACAGCCTGGATTTCTCCTCACGGGAGACAGGGTTGCACAGTCAGGTCCGCCTGTGTCCATTCCTTCATCTGTAGAGCAATTATTGAGTGTATTTCCAATAAAAGGGCGGTGCCTTTGGTTGAGAGCAAACAACTCAGGTTGTTCTAATCCCCTCCCCCCTTTTTTCTTAACAGAATGAAGTTATTGTTTCTGACTGTGATCCAGGGTCCTTTGTTCTCCTTTATGTGCAATGCTATTCAAGTTGAACAGGAACTGATAAAAGTACATTCAGTGACCAATACTTCTGAGTTTAAATGCTGAGCTCTGATGACTCATTTTTAACAGGTCCAAGGATCAGCTGCGTGTGATGCTGAGGAGCTCAGCCTTCCTTCAGTGGCCTCCAGTGGCCTGGATGAAGCTTATAGAGTTCAAAAGGGTCCCCTTGATGGGTGTGCAGGGAGATGCTCTTGCCAGGGTCAGGGCTAGAAGCAAATATATGTGGGATGTTTTCCCCATCTGAGTTTTACCAGGAACTTATGTTTTTGGGCCTTGACTTCCAAGAAAATCTTAAAGATACTTAAAGTCTCCTTAATCTTTAAGATATGATTGCTGGACCAAAGATATATTGGCTTGCCTCTTACAGATAATTATGGAGGGTGATGAAATATAACTTAAAGGAAAGGGGACTCCGGCTATTTTGGAATTGATAGTGTGAACTCTTTAATATTTTGGCTCTTGCCAAAGCAGGAAACTTGTCCCCCACCTAGGCTCTCAAATACTCCTGCTGCTGGCTAGATCATGACAAACCAGGATGCTCAAATTTCATGAGAATTATTGCCTTAAATTGTCAAATTAGTAGACAAATTAAGGGGAACATGGCACTAATAAAACAAATAACTTATGGATGTGGTGTAGCCAGCACCAAACTCCTGATCATTCCAGGGGGAAATAAGTCATCTGGACTAAAAGATGAATAGAGGATTCTACATATAATTAACTTATTACAGCAATGAATTTAATGGCCATCTTGCATTTTTAAACAATCCACTGAATGTAAAGCAATATATTATAATCAATTAGTTTTATACAGAGTAGTGTAACTCCATGTGACTAATTCACCCACCTCCCATCCCCTGCTGGCAAGCATTTTAAGTAATTAATTTATTTATATCTTGTTGCTCTGGACTAGAGTAACTTTCATTTGTCAGTAATGTTTAAGCCTTTTTCTCCTTTACCTTTTTACTTTTTAATTACCCCATAGCTTTTAAAAATATAGGCTGTAGCTTCTGAATTGCCTTCTGCATTTGCCGTGTTAATTAATAGTGGCTAAACAGACAAGGGAGGGAATGTAATGCAATTGTTCATTGGAAGGCTAGAAAAGAGGAATGCTCTGGATGTTTTCTGTCTCCTCTAAAACAACAATCTGGGGACTTCCCCCTTAACGGTTCTGAATTGAATGTGTTTTCCTGTTTCTTCTACCCTCCAACCATGCCCCAAGGGGTGTATTTTACTTTTAATGAATTGTACCTGGAACATTTTTTGCAGCAATATGACTAAAGACAATGCTGAAATTTGGAGGTATCTCTGCTGTAGTTGGGGTGACATGTTTGTGTTACTCCTGTCAAAATGATTTTACCTCAAGTAATAAGCCTCGTGGGACCAGATTGTGCTTATTGGAAACATATGTTTTTTTCCCAGGGATCTGCGTCACGCCCTGTGTCTGACAGCTCAGAGGTTGATGGGTCTGATGGTTTCTCCAGGGTGATGGTGGGAAAACGAGGGTCTGGGTCCTTTGTTGGGTGTATTAGAATATCTCTGAGTTGGTGGAGAGAAGGAAACAGTAACAAATTCCAGGGCTCCGTGCGAGTGTGCGGTGTGACGGTGGTAGGGATACTGAAAGTTTTCTAGGCGGTGGCATCTTATAAAAATTATCTAAAAAGTACAGGTTTATACATAAAAACAACTACAACCTATGCAGGGAAGGATTGTCTGTGACTATACAAGTGGCAGGTGCAGGAAGCACGGAAGTCATGTTTTATCTTAATCTATGCTTGTGCCCCTGGATCCCCCACCTGCAGCTCGCCCGGGACTCTTAAGTAGAGCACCTGAGAGGGGCTGGCCCCCGGATGTTTACTCCTTTGATTTTAGAATTTCCTTCTAGTCTCTCAAAAGTATGACACATATTTTTCATTTTATAAATATAAAATGTACAAAGTAATGTACCTTTTGTTTTAGAGAGTCCTTTAAATGTTTGGAGATACATCAGATTATCCTTATTAAGGCAGTGGTCTCCAAACCTTCGTGCTCATTCACCCCGTCAGTAAGACCTTCTGAGCACACCCCTTAGTCTGTTTATGATCTATACATATGTATATATGTGTACACCGCTGCGTATGTACATACTACTGTACTGATATATACATTGAAAACCATAGCAAACATAGACATGTAAAAAGTATATTTTCTGATACTCAGTAGAGTTTAGCGAATGAGGCAAGGGTCTTTAAGGGTGGCACTTAGAAAGCTGTAATTGATTAGAAAATGTGAGTAACATTTGTGGCAAAACAGATATAAAATAGGCATGGATGCATGATTTTAGGTCAAGGTATTATTTTTATTTACAACAGGCGTGTTGGGTTAGTGGCTGAGAAGGGTGAATGATTTGATGTTACCTTTAAGAGTACTTTTTTAAAATTGTGCTTTGGGGACTGTTTTAATCTAGAATGCCTGAAAAATTCTTGGAAGACTCTAATATATAATAATTTGCAAAACAAGAGAGAAGGAGGGGCAAATAATGCAAACCCAGACTGTGGATGTATTGCCTGAGTATTTCAGCACCAACCTGCGGAGAGTATTTTGGTAATACTTGGTGATCATCATCTCACTGATTATGTGTCTTCCTTCTATTTATTTGTAATCTCATGTTTCCAAATGTGTGGAAGATGTATGAATTTATTTTCAGATATCTCCTATAGGAAGGGCCAGTGTTGGCATCATTTGAACCCACATTTCAGCTGCTTGAGGGCTGATGAGTGGTTGCTGCCTAGAAGCATTTACGATGCCATCTGTTTTGTGAACACAATGAATAGGACCTTGCTGAAAGAGGATCCCGGTGTGGAAGTGGCATTTCAGTGTTCATTTCTGGACCCATGAGTTACTTTAGCAGAGTTATTGTCAGTAGTTTATAAAGCCATATTTAAACTTGCACACTTGACTGTAAGATAGATTTGAATTGTGCACTATGTTGATTACTGTATATAAATGTGGAATTTCTGTATATTTGGTCTTAATGCTGTATGTATTTGATGTGTAAATGACAACTAATGGATATGAAATAACTTGCTGTGAATGTCTTTATTCCAATTTGCTTCTCCTCACCAATTTGAATGTTTAAACTTTATGCCCTTGGGTAAAATCTGAAACTTCTGCGTCTAATATACTGTTAAGTAGTGGTCTCTTGAGTGATTGGGACAATATTTTAGTCTGTAATTAAAACAGAAGTCATGAATTTTTTAGGCATATAACTTCCTCCTAGAATTCCGAGTAAGTGTTTTTAAAGAAGAAAAACAGGTGTCTGGAATGTGCTGTCCTACCCTCTCCTGCTGTCACTTCATGCCCACTGTTCCTCTCAGCACCTGGGGAAGAGAGACAACCACTGGCAGAGAGAAGAGAAGGAGAAAAGGGAGAGCTGGGAATACCTTAAGACCTTATCGTGGCTGTGTCTTACATTAGACAATTTCCTCTTCTATAAATATCATCTCATTTAATTTTCACACTTCGTTGATAAAGTAATTATGATTCCCATTTTACAGATGAAGAAAGAGGCCTGGGGAGGTAAACGCATGAGGTAATATGACCACAGTATGCTCAAGTCACTGAGGCCAGAGATTCACAGCTGGGTTTAGGAAATGCAAATCATTGCTGAACATTCCACACGTGTTTGGCAATGACCCTTGAAGATAAGCTAGGCCTGTGGGCATGGTGTGGTCTCTAGAGACACACGTGATGTTTAAAATCTTATCTTAAAAATTGGATTGGTTTGGTCAAATCATAATAATTGTAAATATTAGCTTCTTACCATTTAAAACAAATTATAACTGGGTAACAGCCAAACTTCAGACTCCTCGCCCCCAATCATGGGAATATGTGTCTACCAAGTAGAAAATGAGAGAACTCTCTAATCCTATGTGCAGGTGGAATTCCCTTATCTAAAATGTTTAGGACCAGAAGGGTTTCCAATTTGGTTTCTAAATTTTGTGTTTTTTTGGAAAGCTGCATTATACCAATTGAGCTTTCCAAATTAAAAAACCCTATATCTGAAATGTACCAAGGAAGATTTCCTTTGATTGTCATATCTGTGCTCAAAATGTTTCCGATTTTGGAATTTTGGATTTGGGATGCTCAATTTTTAGTCTTTTATATTTTTATATTTTTAGATCCCTTTTCTCTTTTGACCTATAAGTCCTAATCATTCAGTCCTGTTTATTAACATAGACCCTCATCAGAAATGGTTTGAAACAAATCTACACCTTCTGCAGTGTAAGTGTGCTCCAGACCTTTCTAGAACTTTGCTTTCCTTGCTTTTGGAGCTCACTGAAGGAAGGGGGCGGTTTCCCTTTCCAATGTGCTGTACTCTCAAAAGTTTTAAGGTAAATATTTTTGGGGTCATTTATACTGAATATCCCATGACTCAATTTTTCACACATATATGTATATATATATATAGAGAGAAAATCTCCCTGTGTTGCCCTAGGTAGAGTGCCGTAGCGTCACAGCTCACAGCACAGGGTTTAAGCAATTCTCTTGCCTCAGCCTCCCAAGTAGCTGGGACTACAGGCACCCACCGCAGCATCTGGCTAATTTTGGTTGCGGTTGTCATCTTTGTTGTTCAGCTGGCCCAAGCCGGATTTGAACCCACCAGCCTCAGTGCATATGGCCAGCACCATAACCATTATGCTACAGGCGTCCAGCCCTCATTTCTTTAAAAAAAAGAAAAAAAGATATCCTTCTAGCCTCCTTTCTCTGCATTTATAGAGATTTATTCTATGTTCAAAACTATGCATTTTTTGTCAACATGCTAGCTTTTAGTTGTATAATTTATGAATCTATTATCCTTATAGAAACAAAAAACATTGAAGTCCTAAATGACCACACCCAATCCTAGTTCCTTCCTGTCTGTAATCACTATTACCATTTCAGCATATGCCCTTTCAGATTTTCTCCAGACATTCACCTCCATACACATATCCACACAAAATATCATTTTTGTAAATGTACTTCACATAATCGGTGCTACATTTAATATAATGTCTTCCAACAATTTCTTCCATTTTTTTGTTTCGCTGAGGTAAGGTTGAACCTGTCATCCAGGCTCGAGTGTGGCAGAATGACCACAGCTTATTGCAGATTCAAACTCCTGGCTCAAGCAATGCTCCTGCCACAGTCTACCAAAGTGCCAGGATTACAGGTATGAGGCACCATGCCCAGCTCAGTCTGTCTTTCAACTTTTCTTTCATTCAAAAAATGTTTTAGAGATCTTTCCACATCAGCAAACACAGACTGTTAAATTACTTGTGGTATGACCCTTCTACGACTTTACCATGGTTATTTGGCTTCTTTGCAGTGGTATCAAATGGCTTCCAGTTTTTCACTATCACAAAGAAGACTGCAACAAACACATTCATACATGCTTCCTTGTGCACCTGTGCTGGCACTGCCCAGAGGGAACAATGGATCTTAGCATGTTTTTAATTTTAATAGATAACCCACATTCTCCAAAGAAATTTCTAAAATGCAATTCTGCATTTTGAAGATCACCATATAGTGAAAATAAAAGATTCTTATTTATAGCTAAGTGTTTTATTTTCAACCAAAGCTTTTCTAGTCCTAGAGGAATTTAATATCAGGCATCTTGAACATAAATCACAATTAAATTTTACGCTAATTATTGGCAATGCAGTATCTTAACAGTCTTGAAAAATATACATTTATTCAACTTAATGATAATTATCAAAATGTATACAACCCTGGCACCAGCAATATATCCCGAAATTTATCTAATAGGTGTACTTGTACATGTTGAGATAACGTATACTGAAAGTTGTTCACCACAGATGCAATTTCATAGCTCTGGTCAAATCTCTAGCTTAATTCAAAGTAATATTTTTTTTTTTTTTTTGAGACAGAGCCTCAAGCTATCCCCCTGGGTAGAGTGCCATGGCATCACAGCTCATAGCAACCTCCAACTCCTGGGCTCAAGCGAGTCTCCTGCCTCTGCCTCCCAAGTAGCTGGGACCACAG
>CAUYQV010018029.1:0-28282 GCA_963574575.1 Galagoides demidoff
CCCCTCTTTGCTGCTCGCCCTGCGCTGCTTATCCGTGCAAAAATGCCACGCGGAAGGAATTCAACAAGCCCATTCTCACCTGAAATCACCAGGAGAGTTGACTCAGGGGTGCATCTCCTCCGCCATCTTGCTCCGCCTCCATGATGCTGGCATTTTAATGTGAATTGCATTAAATATATAGATTGATTTGAGTAGTACAGACATTTTAACAATATTGATTCTTCCCAGTCAAGTGCATGGTATGGTCTTCCACTTGTTAATGTCTTCTGTTATTCTTTTCTTCTTAGGGTTTCATAATTCTCTTTGTAGAGGTACTTCTCCTTTTTTGTGAGGTATATTCTTACATATTTGATTTTCTTTGAAGCTAGTGTAAAGGGAATTGTATCTCTGATTAGCTTCTGGATTTGGCTATTCTTGGCGTATGCAAAGGTTATTGATTTGTGGACATTGATTTTATACCCTGAGATATTACTGTATTTATTGATCAATTCCAGGAGTCTTATGGTTGAGTCTCTGGGGGCTTAAAGTATAAAATCAGCAAAGAGAGAAAATTTGACCTCTGTTGCCATTTGGATATCCTTCTCATGTCTGATTGCCTTAACTAGAACTTCCAGCACTATGCTTAATAGTAGTTGTGATAGAAAATATCCTTGTCTGTTTTCTGTTCTAAGTTGAAAAGCTTTCAGTTTTACTCCATTCAGTATGATATTAGCTGTGAGTTTGTTGTAGATGGCTTCAATCAGTTTAAGAAATGTGCTACCTATAACTATATTCTTAAGTGTTCTTGTTAGAAAAGGATGCTGAATTTTATCAAATGCTTTTTCTGCATCTATTGAAAAGATCATGTTTTTTGTTTTTGATTCTATTGATATGATATGGTAAATTATATATATGAATTTGCATATGTTAAACCAGCCTTACGTTCCTAGGATAAAGTCTACTTCAGGGATCCTCAAACTTTTTAAACAGGGGAGCAGTTCGCTGTCCCTCAGACCATTGGAGGGCTGGACTGTGGGCCCCGGGATGAGTCAGCTGCTAAGCAGGACAGGCAGTGGTGGCAAAAACACCTGGGGGGCCAGATAAATGTCCCAGGCTGACTGCATTTGGCCCATGGGCCGTAGTTTGAGGACATCTGGACGTGATTGTGATGTGTAATTTTTTAATGTGTAGCTGGAATCTATTGGCTGAGATTTTTTGAGTGCTTTTGCATTAAGTTCATTAGTGAAATTGGTGTGTAGTTCTCCTTTTTAGTTGTGTCCTTTCCTAGTTTTGGTATTGGATGATGTCTGCTTCATAGGATGGGTTAGGGAAGGTTCCTTCCTTCTTAATGTTTTGGAATAGGTTCTGCAGGATAGGTACAAACTCATCTTTGAGGGTTTGACAGAATTTTAGTGTGAAGACATCTGGTCCAGAACATTTTTTATGTTGAAAGATTTTTTTTTTATTGTTTCTTCAATCATAGGACTTGATATTAACCTGTTCAAGAGATGTATTTCTTCCTAGTTAAGTCTAGGGAGATGGTATGATTACAGGTATTAGTCTATTTCCTCCACAATGTCAAATTTATGGACATAGAGTTTCTATAGCAGTCAGAAATAATCTCTTGTATCTCTGGGGCATTAATTATTATTTTCCATTTTTTTCTGATTAAGATTATTAGAGATTTTATTTCTTCATTTCTAGTTAATCTAGACAACTATTTATCTATTTAATTAATTGGTTATTTCTTTTCTTCTGCTTGGTTTCTGATTGGGTTGCTCTTCCTTTTCTATTTCCTTGAGATAATTCATTAGGTGGTTGTTGTGCTCTATTTCTATTTTTTGAATGTAGGCAACTAATGCAATAAATTTCCCTCTTAGGACTGCTCTTGAAGTATCCCACAGGTTTTGGTAACTTATAACTTCATCATTGTTATGTTCAAGGAATTTAATGATTTCCTCCTTTATCTCTTCCTTAACCCAGCTGTCGTTCAGCATAAAGATGTTTAATTTCCATTCCTTTGTGTGGGGAAGAAAATTTTTGTTGGAGTTGAATTCTACCTTTATTGCCTATTTTAGGAAGATACAAAGTATAATTTCAATTCTTTTGATTTTTCTAAGGTTTATTTGTGCCATAGGATATGATCTGCTTTGGAGTATGTTCCATGGGCTGATGAGAAGAGCAGATATTACTTAGCTTTGAAATGATCTGTTCTGTATATGTTTATTAAGCCATTTGTTCTAGGGGCATGTTTAAGCCCCTTGGATCTTTGTTTAGTTTCTGTTTAGATGATCTGTCCACTTCAACCTGTTGAAGTCCCCAGGTATCATGGTGTTATAGTATATCATATTGCTCAGACCAATCAATGTCTGTTTCATAAATCCAGGCACATTTATAGGCAAAAGGTCTATATGCCTCTAGCCAAAAAGCTATTTGAGAGAGAACATTGAAAAGACTTTGTGCAGGCATACTTGTGAGAAACTGAGGCAGAATCCCATATGGCCAGGTTGATTGTGGGCCTAAAACACCCCTGACCTAAGGTTGGCCTGGTTGGTTGTGGGCATAAAAAACTGACTGACTTAAGGCCCACATGGGAGTAGAGGTTTGCACACAAATTTTTGTATGCCCTAGAAGTTTCTTTATGCCTTGTTTTAAAGATCAAAGTAACTGCCTCCAAATGGTGGGGTCAGTAAGAAAGAGGTTCAAACCATCTCTTTCCTCCATAGCCGCAGGCTTCATCAGATAAGAACAAAGAAGTGATGGCGAACAACATGTTCTCCATTAAGTTATGTTAAACTGTGTTATGTTGAAAAGGTTGTGCTAAAGGTGTATGTTGGGTAGATTACTAGGGAGGAGCTACTCACAAGGTAGTCATAAGATGTTTAAATGGATTAATGAAGTCATTGATATCCAACGCACATGTGCAGATGGAAGTCATTGATGTCCAATGCGCATGTGCAGAGGGATTGTAATGAATATTAGTGAGGTTGCTAATGTAGAGTGTGCATGTGCAAAATTGACTATATAAACCAAATACAGTAAATAAAGAAGCTCACCATTTTGCTTGAACAAGCAAATGGTCACCTTTATTTAAAATACAATTTCAATAAGTGTGCTTATTCTCCAGGACATTGCTTTTCCATGAGACTCTAATGACAACATGCATTTAACTTGTGTGTATAAATATTTGTAATTGAAGTTTCCTCTTGATGTATTATTCCCGTGACCAGTATAAAGTGACTTTGTCTTTCCTAACTGTAGTTGCTTTAAATCCACTTGTACCTGAAAATAAGATTGCTATCTCTCCTTTCTCCTGATTTCCTTTTGCCTGAAATGTTATTTTCCAACTCTTTCCCTCAGTCTTGTTTTGTTCTTCAATGTTAAGTGTGTTTTCTGGGGACAATATCTGGATGACTTGTACTTTTTTATCCAATTGGCCAGACTTTGCCTCTTCAGTGGGGAATTCAAGCCATTAATATTTATTGAGAGAATTGATACGTGTGGTGGAGTTCTAGTTATCTTGTTTTGTGAAGGTCTGTTGCTTAGTTTTATCCTTTGTGCCATGGTGGAAGCTAGGTTTTGTCCTTTAGGTTGTGGGTATTTACTTTGCTAGTGGTCCATTGTGATTACAGTGTGGAGAATAGGTCTATTTCCTATAGACCTGATTTCACAGTGAATGTTCTCAATGTTTTCATGTCAGTAAAAGATTTGCTTTTTCCATCAATTCTGAAGAGCAGGATACCAGAATTCTGGGCTAAAAATTCTTTTGTTTAAGAAGGCAAAAAGTGGAAACCTAATAAACACACGTGTATGTAAAAAAAAAAAAAAGAAAGAAAGAAAGAAAGAAAAGAAGGAAAAGAAAGTTAACAATAGTTGACCTTTCTCTTTTGGATTGAAAAGTTTCAGTTGAAAATTCCACTGTCATTCTGATGGATCTGCCCCATCTGATTGTACAGTCAATTGGTACTTTCTCCTGACTGCTTACAGAAGTTTTTCTTTTGTCTTCACTTTGGCCAGATTCATGACTGTGTGTTTTGGAGATGCTCTATTTGTGTTGTGATGACCTGGAGTTCTTTGTCTCTCTAAAAGGAGTGTTTTATAATCTTTATTGATACTTAGAAAGTTTTAATTTATAATATCCTCTAGTACGGCTTCCATTACTTTGGGATGTTCTTCTACTCTTCAGTAATACCTATAATTCATTTGTTTAAATGCTTCATGAAGTCCCAAATTTTCTGAGCAAATGTTACTCTTTCTCTCTCTTATTTTCTCCCTGTTTAACTGCCTGATTTAATTTAAGAGCTTTATCCACTAGCTCAGATTCTTTCTTCTCTATGGTCTAATCTGCTATCAATACTTTCTATTTCATCTCTAAGTTCCCTGATTGATCCCTTTAAGTCCTGAAACTCTCCCATATCCTTTCTACAGTCTTCAAATGTTTCATCCACATTTTGATTGTTTTTCCACTTTCTTATCAATTCACTTTATCTTCTTAATCATCTGTACTTAAATTCCTTTTCTGTCACTTACATTACATCTTCATAATGGAATCCTCTGCAGTAGCTACCTCCCAATTCCTGGGGGGCAGAGGGGTTTGCTTCAGTTCTGGTTTATCATGTTACCAGAAATTTTTTGTTCATTCTTCCTCATGTGTGTTTTCTTTTTGTTAACTTCCTTCCCCTGCTTTTTCCTTTTCACTACCTCCTTTGCTTTAACTTACCTTGTCTCAGAGTTTAGATATTGAAGTGGACTTTTGGTATAAAGCCAAAAGTAAGGTAAGAGTAAACAGTGAGAAAGTATAAAGAAAGGACAAAGTAGGAAAAAAGCTGTGGGTAGAAGGAAATATGGAATAAAAGGAGAAAAAAAGACAGTAAGAGAAAAAGAGAAACGAGAAATGGTGGTGTTCAGCAGAGTGCTTTAACCACATCCACAGGTCTATGACTTTGGGGGACTGAGGTGGGCATGTCTCTTAAAATCAGGAGCTCTTTACCACCCTGGGCAAAAGCAAGACCCCACGCCTGCCAAATAAAGAAAGAAATCAGTGATATGTTGCCTTGGAGACCTACCAATACCTTCTTTTCAAAGGCCAGAGCTACAAGGACACCCAAGATCATGAGCTTGTGGCATCCTTTGGCCAGACAAATATCATAACACCACCTTCCAGCTATCATAGCAGAGAAAAAAATGAAAATAATAAAAATAGATCAAAAAGTGAAAATATAATTGTATAAGGTAACAAAGAAAAAAGGGATATTTTAGCTGTTGCATGATAAGTTTATGTGGGAAAGATGAGAAAAATAGAAAAATAGAGAAAAAGTGAGAAATAGAAAAGAAAAGAACAAAAGGGGCTGAAGAAACATAACAAAATTGGAGGATCCTTGCTTGGTTGAAAAAAGGAAAAATAAAAAAATAAAAAACAACCAAAACAAAAGGAACTAAAAAAAGCAAGAACAAAAGAGAAAAGAAAGAAAAAAAACTAAAGAAAAAATTGAAAAACAATATATATGTATATATTATAGATATGTATGAATATATTGCAATATATTGCCTAGATACCAGGTGGTAATGTGGTATTAGTAGAAAGTGTACACATTCTGGATTTTCAGTATATGATAGGGGTTCAAAGCCACTCTCTAGTTGAAAAGGAGACCAGATCTTGTCTTCTTGACTTCTTTGCCCTCAATATGGGCCTATTCACATCATCAGCATTCAATCTCAATGGGACTAGGGCCGCAGAGCTCTCACCAGACTTCCCAGGAGGCCTGTCAGACAGTGTCCCCTGACATAAAACAGTCCTCCCAGGGGGTTTGGGGCTGCTCAGATCACCCTTAGAATGGTTTCTTGAGCTCAGCAGGTATGCCTGAGCTGTCTGTGCTAGAACCCCATAGACTGTTCCTCTCACACCTGTGTCCTTCCCACAATGGCAGCACACCACCAGCCACTAAGCCAATGCGGGAACCACCCCTCCTCCCAGCATTCAACCCTGGCTGCCAGACACTGATTGAGTCTACTTGCTACTCCAGAGAGCAGCCCAGTCCAAAATCAAAATACTGCAGGACAACCCTTTACAATTCCCAGACGTCCACAGCAGAGATAGCAAACCATTTGGCTTCAGCCCATACCAAACGCTCCTTTCCACATTAGTTTTTCTCAACTCTAGACCTCTTGAAGTCAGTTTTAATTGACTCCTGACGTCTCCTGCTGCTTCACTGTGTGCCCTGAGTCCTGAGTGATGTTTCTGTGCTGATTCCTCTAGCTAGTAGTGGTTGAAGACAATTTTCTCATCTCACTGCAGGTAGTCATTAAGGAGATGTCTCTAGTGGGCCCTCTTGCTCCACCCCCTTAAGATAATTATTAATGAACATTTAGAATTTTTTTAACTATGATATTCTTATTTTGAAGCAGATTCTCTAATAAATGGCTTTATACTTTTAATTTTGTTTGTGTATTCATAACAAAGAATCTTGAGAAAAAGAAGGAATTTTTTTGTGGGAGTTAAACTCAGTGGAATTCAGAATTCAGAGATAAAAGAATTATGAAGAGAAATACATGATATTTTGGATAAGTCATATTGAAATGTAGGGGGTATTTTTTACTCAAATTAAATCAATTATTTGGGAGATTAGTAGATGGTACCATAAAGAAACACTATTTAATTTGGGTCAAATTGGACACTTTTTGAGGATTAACTGCCATTTCTTTTCAATCAAAAAGTTAGAATTGTATTAGTTAGAACAAAGTCTCAAACCAAGTACCAGATCCATTAAATTTGGCAAATATTGGTTGAGTAGTCACTCTTGTATCAGCATATTAATAAATACATTCACTTGACTTCTGCCCGTTCTCCTCCTTGCCTATAAATCTGAATACAGGGTAATGTATTCTACCGAAGTTAAAAAAGGCAAAAACTCCCAGAATTATAATTCAAAAACTGTTTAAGTTGTGACAAATATTGTGGGTGGGAACTCTAGACAGAATAATTAAAAACTGGTAATTTGTAAGTTAACTGGACTTCATCTGGAAAGTAGCAAATATATTTTTTATTTTGTGTTTTGTTTTATAGTAATGGGAGAGGGTGCAAGGAAAGTGGAAACAGAAAGTAAATAAACTAATAGTTCTTCTACAATAACTCATCCCCTGGTACACTAAGTAGATATTAACATCTTCACATGAAAAGAAGGAAGGGAGGTTTTTCAAAGTTGGGCGATTTGCCAGTGTCATTCTGATATTATAGTTCGACTTAAATTCCAGGTTCTTTTTTATGGCCCGGGGCTGGGTTTGAACCCACCAACTCCAGTATGTGGGGCCAGCGCCCTACTCCTTTGAGCCACAGGTGCCGCCCTAATTCCAGGTTCTTTTACAGCCAAGCCTCTGACTGGCTCAGTCATATAAATGGACGTAAAATGGAATTAAAATACGTAATTCAGAGGAGGTAACTAGACAGTTCTCCTGGGTCGTCCAAATGTATACTTAATGAAGAAGAAAGCAAACTTCATTTCATATTACAGTCAGTTTTTTCTTACAAATCCATAGAATAAATATGAGCACATTGGGCAAATTGGGCAAAACATATTCCTCACACCTTTCCCCAAATTTCTGTGACCAGAATTCATTTGACTATAAAACTGTTTTTAACCTAAATTATTTACAAAGTGTAGTATGTATACATTTGCTTTAGCATGCTTTGCTCATTTAATTTTTTTATTATAAAATTTCATGAGGACAAATTTGCCAAGTATAAATTACCTATCACGATTTTATGACTTCCGTTATCCCTTCGTCTAAGAAGCTCATTGAATTCTGCATGTTGCAAAATACAAGCTCAACTGAGAAAGCGCACAAAGTATTCCTAGATTTTATTTTCCCAAACAGAATTGTGAACTATGCCTATATAAGTCAGTTTTAACTAAACACAGATTTGAGTAATTAACATTTTTAAAAGCTTTTCAATTTCAAAAATTTTTACTAAAGCGCCATTTGCATTTATTTAATGAATTTTTAAGAACACATTATTCAGGTCTAATGTTCAAGAAGGAACAGTCACAGTAAGAGAGGAAAATGTGGATATACCATGTACCAATTTTTCTTACTGAATTCCTGTGTATTTGACTTTATAAATAACTTTTCAATTTTATAACAGCTTTAATTTGTGAAGCAGTTGGAAAGGGTAGTACAAAGTGTTCCCGTATACATAACATGCAGAGTCCCTCATTTCTAACAGCTCATCTTACTAAGGCTCATGCATCACTATTATGGATAATGGTACATTATGATTGACTGAAGTTCATACTTTATTTGGATGTCCTTAACTTTTACATAATGTCTATTTTCTGTTCTAAGATTCTATCCAGGATAACAGGCTTATGTTCCTCTAGACCAGAGGTGTCCAATCTACATCCCACAGGCAACATGCTGATTATCTGAGAACTCTTTTGCTTATCTCTGGTGTCAAATATTGCAAAAAGTATGCATGGATATTTTCTTTTGCTCCTCAGCATATTTTAGGATTTGTGTAACTATGGTGTGGCAGAAAAGAAAAAAGATTGGGCACCCCTGCTCTAGACAATGGCAGTTACTTGGACTTGCCTTGTTTTCTGATGACCCTGACAATTTTAAGGAATATGTTGTAGTCTCTGCTTAGCTTGGGTCTGCTTCATCTTTCTATCACAGTTAAACTGCAGGTGTGGGTTTGGGGGAGCAAGACCACAAAAATAAATGCCATTTTCACCACATTTTATCAAACTTACATGGTATCAGAATGATTTTTATGGCTTGAGAAGAGGTTTACCACCCACATTTGTCCACTGGAAAGTCACTGTCCCCTCCCTGTGTTCCATTACTATTCTCCTTGGAAGCAAGTGGCTAAGTACAGCTCTCACTTGAGGACTTTACAATCCATTCCTAGAGTGGGAAAAATCTAGATATATTATTTGTAACAGTTAAGTACCTAGTTTTTCTAGACCTAACTTAGCCTGTAAGTCCAGAGTTTGTGAAGTTGAAAGAAATGAAGTATTAGGCACAGTGCTTATTAAGTTGGGAGCTTTATAAACATATTATTCTCTTACCTTTTATGAGTGAAGACATTAAGATTAAGAGCAAAGTAATATGCACCAGATTGTTCATTGCAGCTCAGTTCATAATTGCCAAGTCTTGGAAGAAGCCCAAGTGCCCATTGACCCATGAATGGATTAATAAATTGTGGTATATGTATAGCATGAAATACTATGCAGCATTAAAAAAAAGATGGAGACTTTGCCTCTTTTATGTTTACATGGATGGAACTGGAAAATATTCTTCTTAGTAAAGTATCTCAAGAATGGAAAAAATATCCAACATACTCAGTACTACTATAAAACCAGTTTATAATCACTCACACTTTCATATGAGAGATGAATCACAGCTATAGCCCAGGATGAATGAGGGAAGGGGAGAGGAATGGGAAAGGAGGGGGGTGGTTCGATAGAGGGAGGGTTTATGGTGGGACCACACCTATGGAGCATATTGCAAGGGTACAAGTCAAATCTATGAAGTATTGAACACAAATGTCTTAACACTGAGTGATTAAGTAAATGAGGTGAAAGCTATGTTAATTAGTAGGATGTAAGCACTCCAATTTGTATAAATTATCAACACATTAAATCCCACAAAGGCATAAATGTATTCATGGTCTATGTATATATGACTTAATAAAAATATTTAAAACAGAAAAAAAAAGTAAAGTAACAAATTTTTTAAGAAATAAAGAGGTATGGAGATTTCTCAAAGAGCTAATAGTAGACCTCTCATTTGATACCACAGTCCCATTAGTATGTATCTACCCAGAAGAAAAAAAAATCATCTTATCATGAGGATATTTGCACTTAAATGTTTGTAGCAGTCCAATCCACAGTCGCAAAGATGTGAAAACATCCCAAGTGGGCACCATTCAACCATGAATGGATTAATAAACTATAGTATACATATACCACAGAATACTATTCAGTTGTTAAAAAAAAAAATGGAGATTGCATCTTTTGTATTTACCTCGATGGATTTAGTGAATATTCTCCTAAGTAAAGTATCTCAAGAATGGAAAATAATTATCTCATGTACTCCAAACTCTGTTGAAACTAGTAGATGAACTACAGGCCCACATGAGAGAAAAACAATTAAATTCAAGAAGGGGAAGGAGGGGGGTGAAGGTTCAGTAAGTTCCCACCTCACAGGTACAATGTAGGTGTATATGGCACATTGTCTTTGGGTGAAAGACTCAATTGAAACTCAGACTTCACCTTGAAAATGCAATGAATAATGCATATGATTAGTGCCTAATCATATGCACACTCATTTTGGTCTGAAATTAAAAAAAAAAAAAGGTAATTATAACCTAGTTTTTTTAAAACTCCAAATCTATAATTTTTTCATCACTTTCTAAAGAAAAAACATTGAGAAAGTTTTTTATGTTTCTTTAAGTAAGTTACTTGACTTGGGTTGTGTCCAAATTTGCTAATTCCCTGGCACTCACTTGGTTCTCCAGATGGCTCTGGGATGTTGTGAGACACCCAGAGCTTACAGCATGATGTCATGCTGCACACAGGTGCACCACTGCTTGGCAGGCAGCACACACCTCACTGCTGCATTCAGTAAGCAAGGGACACATAGCCCTTTCCATAGTCAGGCAGTACCCCCTGCCCCATTGCCTCAGGGAACTTTCTTCTGTGTAAGACCTATAGCAAACTTGCCAGTTGTAGAAATACTTTCTAAGGAACAAAAAGGAGGTAACGGTCTTAGAAATATTAGGCATTTTTCCGATTGTACCTGTAAACACTTCCTCAACGGCAGAAGCAGATGGCTTGCCAAGTGCTTCCAGAAGGCACCAAAAGTAAAGCAGAAAAGGATGGATCATTTAGGCAATAGGGATATTAAGGAAGTACGCTCAAAAACGTAAAAAGACCAATGACGGTGATGCTACATGATTTTATAAAGAAAAATACAAAATAAGATAAAATGAAGAGCAATCAATGGTATTGCGTGCACTCATAGTGTTTTTAAATTAATGCACATGGTATTTGGTGGCAAGTAGTTTTGTATCAGAATTAGAAAAATTTCTTTACAACTCAGGGAGACATGGTACTTTATGTACTTTCAGCACTAGTACCATTTTAAAGAAGTAATTAAAATGTAAATAGTAATTGTTGATAATATATCACAAACTGGTGACTTTCTTTATATCATAGCTTTGGATTATTATGAAACTAGCTTTGTTACTTTTTTTCCTAAGTGATTTTTTTTTTGAGAAGTTTATGAACATACTGTGCTGCAAATCCAAAAAATAGGAGGATTTTTAGTTTCACAGCAAAGTTGAGAAGAAGGTGCAGAGGTGTCTCATATACCTCCAGCCCCACACAAGCATGACCTCACTCACTATCGACACTCCTCACTAGAGTAGTCCATTTGTTAACATTGATGAACCCACAGTGATATTCTAGTCACCCAATCAGAATTTACATTAGGATTTACGTGTGGCATTATGTCTTGTATGGTTTGGGACAAATATATAATGTACTACCACTGTGGTACATATTTTCACTGCCCTAAAAGTCTTCTGTTTTCCACTTACTTAATTCCCCTTTCACACCAACACCTGGTAATCACCAACCTTTTACAGTCTTCACAGTTTTGTCATTTCCAGAATGTCATATAATTGAAATCATGTAGTATGTAACCATTTTAGATAGGATTTTTCACTTTATAAAATACAATTTATGTTTCCTCAGTGTATTCTACTGCCTAGATAGCTCATTTCTTTTCAGTGTCAAATAATATTTCCTTGTCTGGATGTATAAGAGTTTATTTATTCACCTACTGAAGAACATCCAATTGCTTCAACATTTGGCAATAATCAATAAAGTTTCTGGTGACATCTTATGTAGACATAAGTTTTCTACTCCTTTAGGTAAATAGCAATGAGAGCAATTGTTGGACCATATGTTAAGAGTAAGATTAGCTTTGTAAGAAATCACCCACCGCTTACAAAGTGTCTGTGCCATCTGGCATTACCACCAGCAAAGAATGAGAGTTCCTGTTGCTCCACAACTTCCCCAGCAGTTGATCTTGTCAGTGTTACAGATTTTGGCTATTTTAATAAGTGTGTATTGGTAACTTGTTTTAATTTACATTTACCTGATGACACATGGTGGAGCATCTTTTCCTATGTGTATTTACGGTCTGTTTATCTTCTTTCAAAAGCTGTCTGTTAGGGTCTTTGATCCAATTTTTAATTGGGTTATTTTCTTATGGTTGAATTTCAAGAGTTCTTTGCATATTTTTATTTTTATTTATTTATTTTTTATTAAATGATAGCTGTGTGCATTAATGCAATCATGGGGTATAGTTTGGTGTTTTCATATACAATTTGAAATATTTTCATCAAACTGGTTAACATAGCCTTTATGTCATTTTCTTAGTTATTGTGTTAAGATGTTTATATTCTACTTTCAGAAAGAGCATATTTTCAATAACTGTTCTTTATCAGATGTGCTTTTTGCGAATATTATTTTCCAGGTCTGTGAATTATCTTTTTCTTTTCTTAATACTGCCTTTTTGGGGGCAGTAGTTTTTAATTTTGATTAAATACAGATTACCAATTAATTCTTCTGTGAGCTGTGGCTTCAGGATTGTCCTTCATTATCATACCTAAAGTAATTTAGATTTTCTCCTACATTATCTTCCAGTGGTTTTATAATTTCATGTTTCATACATAAATCTATAATCCATTCTGAATTCATTTTTGTGATGGATGTAAGGTTTGTGTCTACATTTATTATTTATTTATTTAGCATGTGAATGTCTGGTTGTTCTAGCACTATTTGCTTAAAGCACAGTTTTAATTCCATTCTTTTTCCTGTGCTTCTTTGTCAAAAATAACTTGAGGATATATATGTGGACCTATTTCTGGGTTCTCTATTCTGTTCTATTGATCTATGCTTTCACCATTATGACATTGTCTTGATTACTGTAGTTTTATAGTAAGTGTTGTGTAGTGTGTAGAGTTAGTCTTCCTACTTTTCTCTTTCAATATTTTGTTAGCTACTCTGATTCTTTTGTTTCCTTTTTCAAGTTTAGAATCAGTTTTTGACATTCACAAAGTAATTTTCTGGGATTTTGATTGGGATTGCATCAAATCTATTGATTAAGAAAAGAAAAACTAATACCTTGGCAATGCTCTGAGTCTTAGAATCCATAAATGTAGACTATCTCTCCATTTATTTAACTCCTTTGATTTCTTTCTGAAGTGTTTTATAATTTTCTTTTATATCTTGCACTGCACATATTTTTTAGTATTTCAATCTATTTCACTTTTAGGGGTGCTAATGTAAATGATATTGTTTTTTTTAATATTAAAAAATTAAACAGAGAACAGTGTACTTATTCACTGTTGGCATATACAAAAGGGATTGACTGCTATGTATTAACTGTATGTCCTGCATCCTGCCATCTTGCTATAATCGCTCATTTGTTTCGGAAGTTCTTTGTTTGTTTGTTTCAATTCTTTCAGACTGTCTACATAGAAGATCATGCAATCTGGACACAAATAGTCTTACGTCTTCCTTCCTAATGTATGTACATTTTATTTCCTTTTCTTGTCTTATTTCATTACCCAGTGCTTCCAGTATGATATTCATAAGGAGTGGTGAGAAAGGATAGACATCTTTGCCTTGTTTATGATTTTAGTGGGAAAGTTTCATGTTTTTCATCATTAAATATGATGTTAACTGTAGGTTTCTTTGCAGATATACTTTATCAAATTGAGGAAGTTCCCCTCTATTTCTAGTTTCAGAGTTTTTATCATGAAGGGGTACTGGCGTTTATCAAACGCTTCTTATCCATCTGTGGATACATCATGTAATTTTTTTTCCTTTAACCTGTTGATGCAATAGATTACATTAATTTAGTTTCAAATGTTAAGCCAGCATTGCATACCTGAAATAAATCCTGCTTGGTTGTGGTGCATAACCCCTATCATACACTGTTGGAGTCAACTTGATAATATTTTATTAAGGATTTTTGCTTCCATGTGTAGGAGAGGTATTAATCTATAGTTTTCCTTTTTCAAATGTTTGGGTTTGCGTATTAAGGTAATACTGGCCTTGTAGAATGAGTTAGAAGGTATTAACTTTGATTTTAGTTTTTGAAAAGATTCTAGAAGATTGTTATAACTGTTTCCTTAAATGTCTGATAAAATTCACTAATGACCCCATTCATTAGTGAATTTCTGCTTTGGGAGGGTAGTAATTATGTTATTCAATTTCTTCAATAGAACTATGCCTATTTAGGTTATCTATTTTTTATTGTTTGTTTTGGCAGATTGTGTCTTTCAAAAAATTTTTTAATTTTATTTAGGTTATTTAATTTGTGGGCATGCATTGTTCATTAGTGTCCCTTTATTATTCTTTTAATGTCCAGAGACCTGTAATGATGTCTTCTTTTTAATTTTTATTATTAGTAACTTGTATATATTTCTTTGCTTTAGTTTTTTTAGTTAGCCTGAGTAAAGGCTTCACAATTTGACTGATCTTTTCAAAGAATCACCTTTTTTTTCATTGAGTTTCTCTACTGATTTTCTATTTTCATTTTCATTTATTTCTTCTCTAAATTTTATCATTTCTTTACTTCTTATTATTATGGATTCTATTTGCTATTCTTTTTCTAGTTTCCTAAAGGGGAAATTTAGATTAAAGATATTAAATCTTTTAACTTTTCTAGTATATTCAGTCAATGCTGTAAATTTACTTCTAAGCACTCATTTTTCAGGATCTCACAAATTTTGGTAAGTTGTGTTTTCATTTTTGTTTAGTTTGAAAATATTTTTAAGTGTCTTTGAGATTTCTTTTTTGATTCATGTGTCATTTAGAAGTGTTTTATTTATATATTTTTGAATTTTCCAATTATCTTTCTGTTATTGATTTCCAGTTTAATTTTAATTGCATTATAATCTGAGACAAGATTGTATGATTTATAATTTTTTAAAAATTTGTTAAAGTGTGTTTTATGATCCAGAATGAGGTCTCTTTTGGTGAATATTCACCCTCAGTTTACTGTTACATAGATGGTTGAAAACTTGTATTTACTTCTGCCCCATACACCATCTGTACAATGAGTGTCTTATATATAGTAAACAAGTAAAATATTGTTAAGTTCGCTGTAAATTTATGAAGACTTTCCTCATTCCATATACACCCAGGCAACAGAGAGGATGGAGATGATTGCATTGAAATTGGACATGTCAAGTATTTGACAGTTTGCTCTGCCCTTTATGTTATGTTGCTTTGGGAAATTTATTTAACTGTTTAAAATCTAATTCTACTTATCCGTAAATGAAACTATATGTATCTCCTTATAGGAAGTGATTTAAAAATCAGACATGTATATGGATATATATGAAAATTCCTGGCATACAATAGATGAAGAATAAAAGAATAATTATTATTATCATACTTTAGCATACAGCTTTCCCTACAGTTATATCTGTGTTCCACTACATATTTTTTTATATTATAAATTGCATTTTTTTTTTTTTTTAGAGACAGAGTCTCATTTTGTCACCCTCGGTAGAGTGCTGTGGCATCACAGCTCACAGAAACCTCCAGCTTTGGGGCTTAAGCGATTCTCTTGCCTCAGGCTCCCAAGTAGCTGGGACTACAGGCACCTGCCACAATGCCCAGCTATTTTTTTGTTGCAGTTTGGCTGGGGCTGGGTTTGAACCCACCACCTTTGGTATATGGGGTCGGCGCCCTACTCACTGAGCCACAGGTGCTGCCCACATTGTGATTTTTATCTAAAAATTTTTACTCAAATATTAGTCATCTGTTTTGGGCTAGGCATGGTGGCTCATGCCTATAATCCTAGCACTCTGGGAGGCCAAAGTAGGTGGATTACTTGAGTTTAGGAGATTAAGATTAATAGGAGATTTCTTATTTCTAAAGTAATAGGAAAAATGAGCTGAGCACTATGGTAGGTACCTATAGTTCCAGCTACTTGAGAGGCTGAAGCAGGAGGATTGCTTGAGCTCAGATGTTTGAGGTTGCTGTTAGGTATGGCGCTATGACACTCTAGCCCAGGGCAATAAAGAAAGATTCTGTCTCAAAAAAAGAAAAAAGAAAAAATAAATAAAGAGTGAAAGAAAGAAAGAAATCATCAAATTTTAACTTAGATATCTGTTTTTAATAGTTTAATTATAATTGCATTATAATCTGAGACAAGATTATTAGTGACTTATTTTCTGTCAGGGCATACATAAGGTATGTACAGTAGCAATAATTATAACAGCATACTATAATGGCTCAATGTGTTAATAACAATGTAATACTGTGATAGTAATAATAATATCCTTGTGCTCTATTAATAAGTTACAAAAACTATTATGCTCTTTCTGCTAATTTAAACAAACAGAACATAAAAATGAATTCAAACAAAATGTTTTGATGAGAAATAGAAAAAATTTTTCAAAAATATATTAAAAATCAACACTCACTAATGTTGAATCAGTGCAAAGTTAATGAGAATGTTACACTTACTTTGATCTTCTAAACAAATTAATAATTTTTACATTTCAATAATTATTCCATTATGCTGCTTAGTAACAATTGATGCTTTCATTGGAGAATTGCCATTCACATGTTCTGTTATTCTCACTTTGTCCTTTATAATTATTTTGATAGTTAAGTAACTGAAGCCTAATTGTTTCCCGGCGAATGGATGGTGTCTGGCCTTTCTTCAAGCACTTAATTATTTCTACGTTCATTTCCATCATAATCACCTTTGCTGTGGGCTCACCTGAATTTGCAGTAGACTCTCACTATGGATGGATGGTCATAAAAGTAAGCACAAACTCATAAAAATCAAAAAAAGAGTTGAGACAAATGTGATGCTGTGAATAAGTGACCATATAAACAGTGAGACTAGCCACTAGTGTAAAGATGCTACACCAATGAACCATTTACACCATGTGGGTTTGTTTATATGAGTGGAAAAAACTAGTGTCTAAATTATAAATTTAATTATTTAACTGTAAATTATCTTTATAGGGAGACTTCAGGGCCTATTTATAAGTACAGAACTCTGTAAATCAGGTCATCCATAACCTGCGGACTGCCTATATACTCATTAATTATAAAAATTATGAGCAGTTGAATATATTAATGGTTATTAGACTCAAAACAAACAAATAAAACTTTCTCCTTGGAGCTCCTGGAAAAAAAAAAAAAAAAACTATTCTAAGTTTTACCTTTACCTTCTTCCCATAGAAAATCATCGCATGGTTTCAGGGCATAGCAGACTTGGGCTAAAAGGTCCACTTGTTTCATTTATATACAACACAGGTGATTCCATAAACTTGGGTGTGTCAAAGACTGGGATAAACGTAATCTTTGCAACAATAAAGTCTAGATTTGAATTATTTATTCATTCCCTTGCATTCATGTGAACTTAGATAAATTATTTGATAATTTAAACTTAGACTTTGATTCCACAAGAAGAACAAAGACAGAAAATAAGTCACTAAATAAGAAAAAAATGAAAATTGAATAATGAATATAAGAATAGTATATTACTTATCTCATTAATAAAGAATAATTGCATGAATGAAAAATATAGTTACATTACCTTGTTATATAATGTACTCTTAGTTATTTATCATTTATTTAAAAAATTACAGGGAAAAGATTTTGAAAAATGAAAGCAGGGAAACAGAGTCATTATCATGATAAAGATAAAACATCTAGAATTTACAAATCATGGAATATAGTATAACTACATTATTTAGACATATGATTAAAAATTATAGATTAAATAGTAAAAATATGGTAGTGATTTCTTCAAAAGAAAGAAATGAAGACTGAAGGATAAGGATGAGAATGATCACAGGAAAATGAATTTCAACATAAGCTTTTAAATTAATATTTCATTTTTAAACTATGTAGCACTATGTATGTACACACATGTACATACATAAATATTGCATATGCTTATATAGCATAGTTTATTCTGATATTATATATAAAAATATATACAAATGGGCTTTAGAAGTAATGTAAATTAGGGAGCTTAATACACATGCTGATTTCTTTCATTCTGAACTTGCCCTTTATCCTTAAATTTTTTAGGGCATGCATCACTGCTGTTTGGTTTCTGGTTTATACTTAATGCCTGATCCTCCAAAGGAGATCAGAAGAAAGATAGATAGATAGATGAATAAATCAATTGTAAATTTTTTTAACTGTGATCACAATATATTATGAAACTATCAACTGATCTACAGTGAGCAATAAAATATGAGTCACTCTTGAGCAAATCAGTCCTCCAGTAAAATAATACTTTGGGAAAAGATCATATTGAGCTTTCATGGTGGTGGAAGCTAAGCTCATTACCAACATCAGTTCTTTACTTCCATTGTGATTATATTTATGTCTAGGAAAGGGCAATCCAACCACTATATCACATGGCTTTCCTCCTCCATAAGGTCTGGTTGTGTGACTTGATGCTAGAAGCAGCAAGCAAGTGGAAGTGAAACGTGCCACTTCTAGGAATAATTAGTCTTCTCCTGTGGTTTCTCCATGTTTGAGCCTGGAAAAATGGTTCTGGAGTCCAAATATAATTATGAAACTAGGAAATATACTAAACTAATAATATGCACACAGTAAAATTATTTTAATAACAAGGATGAAAGCAAGACATTAGTAGACAAAAAAGCTCTGTATTCTGAATTTCCTTTGTTTGAAATATTTAATATATGAAGTTCCTTTAGTAAGGATCATTTGATGGCAAACTATTTCAGGTTCTGTGTGTGTGTATTAAAAAAAATCTTTCTCTGATTTATATTCTTAAATATTCATTTAGTTAGCTAATGAATGCAAGAAATTTTCTCAGCACATTTAAAGAATCTATTATTATCTTTGTGTGTCGTGGCTTCTACTTTTGCTAATGGAAAAGATGCTGTCAATCTAAGTACAATTTTCTAGTAGATAATTTCTGTTTTCTCTTTGGCTAATGCTAAATTATATCATTTCTCCTGTTTTTTTTTTTTATCACAATATATTTATTTATTTTTGGTTAAAAAATCAATTTACTTGGGAAAGAGAGCAAGATGGCTGACTAGAGGCAGCTTTTCACCAGAAGCTTCTGTCCAGAGGGAAAGAAGTTGGACTTAAGTAAACTTGGAGAAGCCAAAGATTGAGAGTTGAGCTCAAGGAGAAGGAAGCAAGGTACACATCACCCCCAATGAGACAAGCTGCAAGGCCAGGAAAGAGGAAGAAGGATAACAAAGATCAAGTATGGAAGGACTAGTTGGAAGGCACCTGTTGCCAAGGGGATAGAGACCCCTCCCTTAACCAGGAGGCCCATAGTGGGCTTTCCCAAGTAAGCAGGGGGAAAAGGACCTCTCATCACACCACACAGGAGAAAGCCACCAGGTTCCTACACCTGGGAATCTCCAACTCTGAGCCCAGGCCCTCCACTGCAAAAGCCAACAAATATTCTCTCTGAAGTCCTGAGCCCACAGCCCACCCTTCACCTATTTAGTTGCCTGATAGAGTGCCCCCTACAGAGGCTGAGTGTTTGGTGAATTCTCTGAGAAGCCAATGCATTATGTAAAACAATAGCACTGCAATTCTAACTTTGATGTGGAGAGATGTGATCTCTCCTGATTCACTTTCTTACTAGAAGAGACCCTTCTCCAGGACCCTGGGAACTCTTGATCAGAACTTCCTATGAATTCTTATTATCTGGCTGTCTGGTGACCCTCTGAACTTATTTGAGTGGGTTTTGCTTGTGCTGCTTGAGCAAGTATAACTTGAACTCACAGTTAGAACTATCCACGGATTGTTGTTCTTTGGCTGCTGCCCTCTAGGACTGCAGGTTCAACACTTATTTGACTTTGTTTGAGCAGCAGTGGGAAGGTTAGAGCAATAAAGGGCAGAACCATTGGGTCTGTCTACAGATTCCCTAATCCAGCTATTGCCCACAGAAGGCAGGGCTATAGGTGTTCATTTCTTTGTCCAGCAGAGATTCAGCTGAAATACTGTGACTCCTTAGGATTGAGTAGAGGGCAGACTAACACCAGGAAAGAGCCAGGTTGCACTATCTCATCAAGCCATATCTCAGAGACTCTGGCTATAGCACTGGAATATACATTTGAGAGGTTGTAGGGGAAATGCCACAGCTATAAGTTCCAGCTCATGGGGGAAGGGGTGATTAGCTTCAATTCCTGGGGCCTTTTGATCTGGTTCCACCCTGCTAGTTTTAATTGCCCAATAGGTTGGTACAGAGTTTCCTAAGTGTCCCCAATTAGATCGTCTCTCAAAAACTTTTTAGGGGCAAGCTATCATTTGAACTAAAAGATATAATTAATATATGTTTTGAAAAGCTGAAAATACTCATGGGGGAAAAGTCAGCAATAATTCTGGCAAGATGAAAAATCAGAGCAGATATACCTCCCCAAGAGATTACAAGAGAGATACAACACAAAATACAATCCATAGAGAAATTGCTGAAATATCAGAAATAGAATTAGAATATGGATGGCAATTAAGATGATTGGAACTGGGAAGAATACAGAAGTAGAATACCAAAAAATAGTCCAAAAGTTGTCTCAAGAAATTAGTTAATTTAACAACAAAGTTACCAAGGATATGGACACAATGAGGAAAGATACAGTAGAGTTTAAGGTAATGAAAGAGGCATTCGAGGAGCTTTGAAACACAGTACAAATCCTCAATAACATGAAGAAGAAAGAAATTCAGAAATAGAAGACAAGACTTTTGAGCTATCCCAATCATTACAAAACCAGAATATTTTCTGAGAGAGTTATGAGATTATTCCAAAAGATCAAACATCTGAATTATAGGGATTCCTGAAGGAGAAGAGGATGGTCCTAAAGGTACTGATGCTCTACTCCAAGACGTCTCGGGGGAGAATTACCCAAGCATTGTGAGAGACACAGAAGTTCAGATAGTAGATAATTTCAGAAGCCAGTATGACTCAATCCAAACAAAGAATCTGCTAGATCTCCTAGACACATTGTAATTAACCTTGCCAAGTTAATATGAAGGAGAAAATTCTGAAAGCAGCCTGACATAGGAAAAGTCTTACTTACATCTTACTTACAAAGAGAAAAATATCAGGATGAACACAGACTTCAGCTGAAACTTTTCAATAGGAAGAGGATGTTCATTAGCCTTTAACCTTCTTAAACAAAATACTTTTTAGCCCAGGATCCTGTATGCCGCTAAACTGAATTTCTTTTGTAATGGAGAAATCAAATTTTAATGGCATGTATATATTAAGGAAATTTGCTATAACTAGACTACCTCTATAGGAAGTACTCAGGCACATTATTCATAATGACCTCCATGATGATCCATCACCAAAGTAAACACACACAGAAATTAAAGAACAGAGCTTTACTTCCGTTATGGTTGGAACTCTGAAAAACGAGATGAACAAACTCCACCATACCTATCAATCCTCTTAATAAATGTAAATGGCTTGAATTCCCCACTACAGAGGTACAGTCTGACTGACTGGATACAAAAGTTCTAGTCCAATATATGTTGTCCCCAGAAATATACCTAATCTCAAAGGATATAAGACTTGGGGGGGGGGATGGAAAACAATAAGCCATGAAAATGGAAATTTAAAAAAAGCAGGGGTTGTTATTTTATTTGCAGATACAATTGGATTTAAAGCAACGAAAATAAGAAAAGACAAGGATGAGCACACTTGCTTTCTAAATAATGTATACATATTATATTAACACAAAATATATATTTAATACAAGTAATAAAATGAGAGGATGTGAATCCTTTCAAACTCAGTATGTCCAAATTACTGAGATTAGAAATACCTTGAAATCACCTATGCATGTGGTATCAACATTCAAGTACTATTTCCTAGTCTTTCTTTATGTTGGGATATCTGGGCAATGATTTGTATAGAAGTATGCCTTCTAAATCATATCTCCAATTTCTATTGGCAATTTTTTTTAAATCAAGAGGCATTTTTTAAGGTAAATTCTACAGCCCCAGAAATGAAATGTACTTTCATTTGCTTAGTACATTTTCCTCTTACTAATTAGAAGAGATAGGCTTGTGTGAAACTCTTTATAGTGGGAAGTTTCTGAGTGAGACTTGATAGAATCTAGTGCACAAGTAGAAATTTTGGTTTTAGATAAGCACAGAGTACATTCTTTACAACATGGTGTGTATGTGTGTGTATGTTTAGGTTGGTTGATACAATTGGTAATGAAATTAACACATACTATGTACTTATCTGATGGTTTTTATTTTTCCAGTGAACCAATGGGCATGTCTCAACTGAGACCATGGAAAGTTACATTTAAGTTCTTTGAAAAAACAAGAGTGTATAAAATAGTCATCATAGGTAATTGCAAATAACTCAGAAAATATTCAGACATTATTAGGAAATGCTGATAATATACTTAAAATTTGTTATCATAAACTTAATGTTATTCCAGTCATATATATACACACACACACATACACATATATATATGTATGTATGTATGTATTATACTTTGCGCACATATAGCACACAGCAACAACATATGTGTGTGTGTGTCTTTATTTACAGTAATCCCATTCAACAATTCAACTAAGCTTATGTGAAGCTTGATCAGTAAATTATTGCATTAATGGGCTTGATTTTGGTCAAGTACATGTAACAAATGGAGAAAGATTTATCCAAGGGAATTGAGAGTCAGTAAAAACAAACACTGTCATTGGAAACCCTTGAATCCAAGTTAGCTTACAAATGATGACACAGGTGAAACTGAGGGGTTAATTTGATCAGTCTGCCTGCACTGTTTGTTCTTTGCCACTTACTTTTTTTTTCTATAATTTATTTTTTATTAAGTCATACCACCACAAATCGTCTCTCTATCAAATCTTCCCATTGCCCTGCCCTTCCTCTCACTTTTTGTTTTGTTTTCCTTTTGTCATAAAGCTAAAGAGCACAGTAGTTTAAGGCTGTGCCACTAAACACTGAAACATAACATTCAATAGCTACTTTATAGTTAATATTCATAAGTTACCATGCTAATGATCTCTTCAGTTGTTTTCTCAGGACTTTGGGCCAGCTCTGTCCAATTCAAGCCAGTATAGGCCAAACTGCCATCAACTGGGCCTGTACAGGTGCCCGAGAAATGGCTTTTTGACATTGGAGAGTTCAAGACTTAAAACTCAAACCATGACACTGCCTTTTTCTATACATGTGTCCTATGAAATGCCATGAACTTCAACTACACTTGTATAGAACAAATGTTTTAGTTTATTTTTCCCTATTGCTAATCCCTTTTCCTCATGCCTTAGATCATCCCACATCCCTACACATAAATATTCCAAAGCTTTATCTTTAGGGGGATAGATATAAGAGCTATTCTCCCACCTCCTAACTTGGTGACCTTGTGATTAAATGTTTTCTCTTTGGAAAATCCTGTCACAGTGATTGATTTACTGCATATGAGCAGAATGGATGTGGACCTGGCTGGTAACCTAAGGAGATGGTAGCAGTTAAAATGTGGTTGAATCACTCAGCCACATGCCTCTATGTGGCTGACAATATGTTGGATTTGAAATAAAATCTTAAATGAGATTTAAAGATGAGGTATGTTATTCGGAAACAAGATAATTGAAATCAAAGTGTCCAGGATCACAAAGTAGATTTGAAGAGGTTGAAGTCAACATAGTTGGTAGAATTGCGTGGATGCAGTGGGTTATTAAAAAAAAATGGTTTTGCTGTTAGTAACAGAATAGCTTACCAAAAGTGAGATTATGAAATCTGTTTTGAATGAAAAAAAAATAACTGAGATATCTATTGCCTACTACAATATGAGTGGTATTTTATAATTCCACTGGTGGTGGTCTGATGGCACATCAGAGAAATTAGCCTTTTAAGTAACTGATGGGAAACAACTAGCAGAAGAAATAAACTTGGTATTTATTCATTATTGAAACAAAAGATACTGCAGCTAAAGAGCATTTCACATGGTGGACTTAAAAAAATAAATATCAGTAAATTTCACATTCAAATCTTACTTTCACAATTTGCAATATCACCTGTTACGCATATTTCTCAAATATTAATAGTTCATCTTTGTTATTTGGTCAATCTTGAATGCCCAATATATATTTCTTTATTAATAGAATTAAGTTTTGTTTTTAACACTTAAATTTTTAAATTTCAAAATATTAAGAGGGCACAAATAATTTTTCTACATGGAAAAATTGCATAGTGATGAAGTCATCACTGTCAGTGTGTCTATCACTAGAATAGTGTTCATTAGACCTGATAGGTAAGTTTTTGTCCCTCACCCTCCTCTAACCCTCCCCATTTCTTGGTTTCCAATGTCCTTTACACATCTTTGTGCTCACAAGTACCCATCACTTAACTCCTACTTATTAGTGAGAACATGTGGTATTTTTAAAAATAGGTTTATCCTTTTAGCATGTCATAGGGGCAGACATAACAATATGGCCAGTTACTCTAAATAAACTTCATGGACTTTATAGGCATTGAGCAACTGTTCCACACCTCAGTAGAATAGGTTAAGTATCTTTTAAATGTTCAAAATCTCTGGGATATAAGCATGGGCAGGATTCTTCCTTAGGGACCCACTAGATTTCTGTTACAACCTGTGACTGAATGATGAAATTGCTGATTTTTGTTGGATGTAAGTTTTTATGCATTTTCCTCAACCTACCCCCAGTTGAGAAGACTGCAGCCTATTTCTGGATCCTTTTATTTTTGAGAAGAAATCAGTGCTTAGGGGGAAAAAACTAATAGCATAGATAAAAAGAAAATCTCAAGTATCACAGGGATCAAATTATACAAGGTGCATCAAAATTTAGGCCTAAAATTGGGACCATTGGAGTCACTAAAGTGTTTAGAAATGATAATAATAATAATATAGTCAAGATTGAAACAAATCTGGTAGGAGACAAAATGTAAAATATTCTAAAAGATATTTCTGGGCTAGGCAAGCTGGCTCATGCCTGTAATCCTAGCACTCTTGGAGGTTGAAGTAGGTGGATTGGTTGTGCTTAAGAGTTTAAGACCAGCTTCAGCAAGAGTGAGACCCTATCTCTACTGCAAATAAAAAAACTAGCCAGGGGCTGTGGCAGGTGTTTATAGTCCCAGATACTTAGAAGGCTGAGGCAAGAAGATCTCTTGAGCCCTGTAGTTTGAGGTTGCTGTGAACTATCATGATGCCATGGCACTCAACCCCAGTGCAACAGAATGAGACACTGTCTATAAAATAAATATTTCAACCTAGAAATTCAGGTCATGAAAGCAATAAAATACTTGAGCAAAACCAACATGTGACCATAGCAACATCTTCTAGTTTCTCTAAGCTGCCAAGATTGCATCCTAATGAAATCACCTTGATGTTAAAAATTTTCAGTCTCTCACACCTGTTGTTCCTTCCACGCTCTTTTAACTAGCCTAAAACTCAAATCTACTCTGAAATAAGTATCAAGATAAGACATGAATGTTATTATTTTATAATGTAGTAACTTTCTTAATGTGATAAAATCCTATTTTATTGAAGAAGCCATGGCCCAAACTCTCCCTGTGTTAGAAGAAAATTTGAAAGATGTCTTGTCCAAATTAAGAACATGTATATAGAAATGATAAACCTATCCAAATTCAGAATGAATACAACTTTCTGCAATAAAATTCAAGAGTGTGAAGAAAAGAGGTCCAGAGGGTGATCAAAAAGTTACCAGAAGACATCCCCTAAGAGATGGAGAGTTTCATCATTGGAGAGTGTATTCAAGCACTAGACATATGGACACTGCCTAGAAATGTATATGTCTTAAACGTTTTTACATTTACTTCTTGAAGAGGCATAGATGCATCTGTGATCTACAAATGAAGCACTCTGGTGATAATCCATTAAAGAGATCAGAAGTGCCTCAAGAAAACGAGGGTGAATGTAGAGAGGTGCAGACATATTTCAGTCTTCTACATGTGGTTATCCAATTCTCCCAGCACCATTTTTTGAATATAGATTATTTCCCCCATTGTTTTACTTTGTCCACTTTGTCAATGATATGATAGCAATATGAGGATGGTTTTTGACCATGCTATTTTGGTTACTGTACCATTGTAGTATAGCTTGAAATATGGTAAAGTTTTACCTCCTGATTTGTTCTTTTTGCTTAGTGTTGCTTTAACTCTTTAGAATCTTCTCTTGCTCCATACAAAATTTTAAATTATTTTTCTAGATCTGCAAAGTGATGTTGATGATTTAATGGAGATTGTACTGAATCTATAAATTTCTTTGAGTGGTGTAAATATTTTAACTATGTTGATTTTGCTGATTCATGAGCATGATAAGTTTTTTCATTTGTTTGTATCCTCTATTATTTCCTTTCTCAGTATTTTCTTGTTCTCCCTGTAGAGGTCTTTCAACTCTTCAATTAAATAAATATATTCGTAGGCAATTTATTTTCCTTGTTGCTCCTGTGAAATGTATTGAGTCTTTGGTTTAATTATCAGTGTGACTGTTGTTGCTATATAGGAATGCTGATTTGTGTACATTGATTTTGTAACCAGAAACTTCACTGAATTTATTTATCAATTCTAAGAGTCTCTTTGTGGAATTGGTAGGATTTTCTAGATTATAAGATTACATAACCAGCATAGAGTGATAGTTTGACTTCTTCTTTCCCTAGTTGGACAAAATTAATTCATGATGAACAACAGACTTAAACCTAAGGGATGAAACTTTAAGAATTATAAAAGACAAGGTTGGAAAAATTCTTATAAGCAAAGGATTTGTGAACAAGACCCCCAAAGAAATCATGGTAATGAAAAAATACATGATAGCAGATTAAATTATCTCAGCCAAGGTATTAGTCAATAGTGTAAATAGATAACCTACAGAATGGAAAAAAAACTATTTGCATGCTATACATCTAATAAAGGGCTAATAATCAAAACCTACAAAGAACTCATACAAATAAGCAAGAAGTCATCAAACAACCCCATTAAAAAGTGGACAGATGACATGAATAGAAGCTTTTCAAAAAAGACAAACTAAAAGCCAATAAACAGTCTGATCATCAGGGAAATGCTAATCAAAACCACATGAGGTATCATCTAACTCCAGTGAAAATGGCTTTCATCCAAAAGTCCCCAAATAACATGCTGGCATGGATGAAGAGAGAAATGAACACTTATATGCTGTTGGTTGGACCGAAAACTAGTGGAAACACTGTGGTAAGTATTATGGGGATACCTCAAAGAATTAAATTTGACCCAACAATTCCACTGAGTATTTGCCCAAAAGAAAAAAGAGACATTTTATGTAAAAAGACAGTTGCACTTAAATTTTGATAGCAGCATGATTCATAATTGGAAAGATGTGGAAACAACCCAAGTACCCATCATTATATGAGTGGACTAATAAAAGTGGTTATATACAACATGGAGTATTACTCATCCATTAAAATTTTGTGAATGCCTTTTGTAACATGGGTGAAACGGAAGATTACCCTCCCAAGGGCAATGTCACAAGAATGGAAAAATAACATGACATGTACTCACTTTTCACTTGTAACTAAATGATCAACATGTGTGTGTATATATGGTAGTAAAATTCAATTGAAATCAAGCAGTTAGAAGGGGGTAGGGAAGGAAGGGTAAATTCACACGTAATGGATGCAATGCACACTATCTGGAGGGTGAACAAAATTATAACCTTGACTCAAACTATCCTAAATTAATGCATATAACTGAAATGTTTGTACCCCATAACATTCTAAAATTAAATAAGAACAACAACAACAAAAATAGAAAGGATGACTGTTTTTTCTTACTTGATAAAAAAGAATATTATACTATTACTGCTATAATGGTAACATCTTCTGTTTCTCAAGTTAGAAGGCAAATATTGGTCTTTAATTTTCATATATGTTTATGGAGATAATACTCATTAAAATTATTCAAAGTTTGGTTGTGAGGATTTGTTAAAATATGTGTATTTCTCCCCCAAGTATGTCTGGGACATATGATCCAGACAAAACTTGGTAATGGTCGATTAAGATAATGATAATTGCTATTGTACCCCGAATTTTTGTTTCTCCTCAATTTATATTTAGAAATTCTTTTTTTTTTTAATTGAATGGTAACTATGTACATTAATACACTTCTGGGGTACAGTGTGGGGTTTTCACATGCAATCCGAAATACTTCCATCAAACTGATCAACACAGCCTTCATGTCATTTTCTCAGTTATAGTTT
>CAUYQV010018035.1:0-14901 GCA_963574575.1 Galagoides demidoff
TCCTGCCTCTGCCTCCCAAGTAGCTGGGACCACAGGCGCCCGCCACAACGCCCGGCCATTTTTTGGTTGCAGCCATCATTGTTGTTTGGCGGGCCTGGGCTGGGGATTCGAACCTGCCACCTTAGGTGTACGTGGCTGGCGCCTTAGCCGATTGAGCCACAGGCGCTGAGCCTGGTTTGTATATTTCTATTGGGCCAAATAGAGAAGAATTAATGAATGGAGGCAGACATTAGCCTCCAGAAATCTTCCTCCTTAAGGAAAATTTCCTGAAGGAAGGCAAAGGACAGGGCCACATAGGGAAGAAATACATTCCCCAGTCACAAAAAGCCTGAGGAAGGCTCTAAAGGTAAGAATGAATAACTTTTCTGTGATTTAGACAAACTCCTCCCCTCTAGACAGAGTCTCACTTTCTTGCCCCCAGTAGAGTGCCATGGCATCACAACTCACAGCATCAAACTCTTGGGCTTAAGCAATTCTCTTGCCTCAGCCTCTCAAGCAGCTGGGACTACAGGCACCTGCCACAATGCCTGGCTATCTTTAGAGATGAAATCTTACTCCAGCTCAGGCTGATCTCGAACTCGCGAGCTCAGGCAATCCACCCTTCTCCTGGAGTGCTAGGATTACAGGCATGAGCCACCATGCCTGGCCAGAACTCCAAGTCTTATAAATACACATAGTCAACACAAGAACAGAAAGAAGATACTTGTGTATCTCATAGAAGTAAGAGATGTGTGAGCTTCTACTATGAGCTCTATTTTCACATTCAGGATTCTTATTTAAACTTTATAACAACCCAGACTAAGGGATCACTTTACAGATGAGGACACAGAGATGCACAGACGTTAACTGTTCAGAGTCACATAGCTAGTCAAGTGTAGTGGCATACACCTTTCCCAGCTACTTAAGAGGCTGAGGTGGGAGGATCTCTCAAGCTAGGCGTTTGAGGCTGCAGTGACCTGTGTTATGCCTGTGAATAGCCATTGCACTTCTTCCTGGGCAACATAGTGAGAGCCTATCTTTTTTTTAAAGTTGCGTAACTAGTAAAAATTGTATTGAATATTTGAATCCATGTCTATCTAACTCCAGAATAGATGGGGTAAAATTAGGGGAGCCATCCATTTTGTTTGTGTTTATTAAGAAAGACTGTGCAAGACAAGATCCTTGGATTTACTGAATGAGGAACAATAAGAAGGACAGGCAGTTGAGAGTGCTGTGAGCTGATGTGTCTGACGGGGTGGTGGGCAGGATTCAGTAGCACACCACACCTCCCCTCAACTCAGCTTTTTATAGCCTGTATTGTTGTCATTTTCCAACCCTAAAATGCACATAGAGAATGATGGAGATGGGACCTTCACATGGTGCCTCACAAGTACACTCCCCTCTCATCCTGTCCCCTGTAGAACCAGCTGGATGAGAGCCAGCAAGAACGGAATGACCTGATGCAGCTGAAGCTGCAGCTGGAGGGGCAGGTGACAGAGCTGAGAAGCCGAGTGCAGGAGCTCGAGAGGGCTCTGGCAACTGCCAAGCAGGAGCACACGGAGCTGATGGAGCAGTACAAGGTAGGAGTTGGGCCAGGTAGGGAACAGGGCCTGGCTGCTCACTCAGTGACCCAAATCTGAACCTGGGGCCAAGAGTGAAGGAGAGATGTTAGTGGGCCTTCAAGATCATTCTGGCGTCAAGGAAATAGGTAGGAATAAGTAGGATTAAACTTGATATGACAAGAGACATGTCCCAAATTTGTAACGAGACTCAGTTCTTTGAACATAGGAATGTTGGGGTAAGGTGGAGGTGGCCATCTTCACAGGTAAGGGAATGTTCCCTTAGAGTTTCTTTTTCAAGGAAGGTGACGGGATAGGAGGGAGGGAGAACTCAAACTCTGGGGTGCTACTTTGTTCTACTACTTGAGAGATGAGTCTCAACCTCCTGCTTCTTCTTGGGGACCCTTAATTCCAGGGGATTTCCCGGTCCCATGGGGAGCTCACAGAAGAGAGGGACATCCTGAGCAGGCAACAGGGGGACCATGTGGCACGTATCCTGGAGCTGGAGGATGACATCCAGACCATCAGTGAGAAAGTGCTGACAAAGGAGGTGGAGCTGGACAGGTGAGGGGACCCTCCTTACTCCCATTACTCCCCTCGCTTGCAGTGACTCCTTAACTCCAGCCTCCTATTTGAGGAAGGCAGACCTATCTTACACGGTTTCTCTTTCCCTTCTGAATCTCACGCAGGGTATTCTAATTACTGGGGATGTTTTTCTGCCTAGCTGTCTGCCATCTTTTCTAACATTATTCTGCATTCCTCACCTTCAGAAGTAATCATAGTTGCTGTTTATGGTGGTGGTAGCTAAGCAAGAGCTAGGACTGGAGGATTTGGAAGAAGAGAATGAGTAGAATAGGCAGCACAAGATAAGAGAGGATAGATTTCAAATTTTGCCACAGAAAAGACAAGATTAGACTCTGTTCTTACTATTAAGAAATGTTAGAACTGGTGATCCAGGAATATTATGGAATAACGCCCCTGAAAAAAGGTATAAATCACAGAATCATAGCATTGGGAGGAATATAAGGTATAAAAGCAGGTATGAAAGAGAAGACCACCCTCAGGAGACAGCCTCTTTCAATACTAGGCAGCTGTCACTTTTTATCTCTTGTGTTAAGCTAAACTTTCCCCTCCTATAATTTACCACTGGGTCCTTGTTTTAAACCTCTGGACCCACACGGAATAAATTTCCTTCTTCTACCAGAAAACTGTTATTTCTACCAAATAGCTCAAATATTGACTGCTACCTCCCATGTCTGTCCTTCAAATTTTTGTCAGTTTAAACATTCTAGTTCTTTCATTCATCAAATGCCATAGATGCGTTTCATTCAGTACTGGTAGATTTGATCGTTTTTTAAAAACCCTTCAAAGGCAAGAGGCATTCTGTCTAAGGCCCAGAGTAATAAGTGAGTTAATCTCAGAGGCTTCTTCAGAATGTTAGTCTTGCCCTACAGAGGCATTAGATGTCTCTGTTGCAAGTCACAGAACAGAAAAGCAGTGATCAGGTTGAGCATCTGAAAAAAATTAGGTACTGTCTAGACCAGAGCTAAACAAAGTATGGCCCATGAGCCAAATCTAGCCTGCCACCTGTTTTCATACAGCTCACAGGTAAGAAAGATTCTTTTGTTTCAATTCGCATCACAGTATTCACAAGTTAAGTTTTATTGGAACACCATGCTCATTCATTTACATGTTGTCCATGGCTGCTTCCTCACTACAGTGACAGACTTGAGTAATTGCTACAGAACTTGCAGGGACTGTAAAGCCTGAAATATTTACTATTAGGCCCTTTATAGAAAAAGTCTGCCCTTTATCTGGAAAGACTGGATTCTAGTCTCTTGATTGAGTGAAGACAACCAGAAGCCATCAGCAGAACATTTCTTAAAATGTTATGTAGAGGATTGGCACCCATAATTCAGTTAAGTAGGGTGCCAACCACATACACCAAGACTGGTAGGTTCAAGACTGGACCTACTAAACAACAATGACAAATGCAACAACAATAAAAAAAAAAATAGCCAGGTGTTGTGACGGGCACCAGTAGTCCCAGCCTGCTTGGGAGGCTAAGAAAATCGCTTAAGCCCAAGACCTGGAGGTTGCTGTGAGCTGTGATGCCACAGGCACTCTACCCAGGGCATAGTGAGACTCTGTCTCAAAAAAAAAAAATGTTATGTAGAATGATAAGCTGGGCACAATGGCTCATGCCTGTAATCCTAGCACTCTGGGGTGCTGAGGAAGAAGGATCCCTTAAGCTCAGGAATTTAAGACCAGCCTGAAAAAAAGACCCCATCTCTACTAAAAATACAAAAAATTAGCCAGGCATGGTAGTGGGTGCCTGTAGTCCCTGCCACTCAGGAGGCTGAAGCAGGAGGATTGCTTGAACCCAGGAGTTTGAGATTGCTGTGAGGTAGGCTGATGCAATGGCACTCTAGCCTGTGACAACAGAGTGAGACTCCATCTCAAAAAAATAAATAAGAAAAATTATTTATTTCTAGATTATTCCCCAGAACTTGGAATCTTGGGTTCTTTAGGCTTAGACCTGGATCATTTGGCTTGGGGATTTAAGCCTGCCAGAGTAAAGTGGAGGTCTGGGCCTAGACAAACACCAGTAGAAGAAAACAAGACAGATGTCTAAGTCCTTCATTCCTTCATCTGGGTGACCAGATTATCTGACATGTCATCCCCCCACTCACAGGGTTAGAGACACAGTGAAAGCCCTGACTCGGGAACAAGAGAAACTCCTTGGGCAACTGAAGGAAATGCAAGCAGACAGGGAGCAAAGTGAGGTAAGGGGCTCTGAGTTGGTTTGCTTTCTCCATTATTCAGCTAGTATTTATTGAGTCCCTTCTGAGTGCTGGGCACCAAAGGGAAATAAAAATGTGAAGAATACATTGTGTGCACTCTACTAGGGAACATAAGACATATACCCAAATCAGGATTAATCAAAGTAGAATATAAGAAGTATCATAAGAGAAATCTAGTGGAGTATCATGAAGTGCCAGGGAGATGGATAAGAGCATATCTTGTTAGATATCAGAAAAGCCTTTCAAAAATGGGGCTTAATACCACTGTATGGTGGCTCACACCTGTAATCCTAGCACTCTGGGAGGCTGAGGCATGAGAATTTCTTGAGCTCAGGAGTCAGAGACCAGCCTTAGCTAGAGCCAGACCTCATCTCTACTAAAAATAGAAAAATTAGCTGGGGATCATGGAGCATGCCTGTAGTCCCAGCTACTCAGGAGGCTGAGACAAGAGGATTGCTTTAACTCAGGAGTTTGAGGTTGCTGTGAGCTACAATGATGCCATTGTACTTTACCCAGGGCTACAGAGTGAGATTCTGTCACAAAAAAAAAAAAAAAAAAAAAAAAAGGCTTTAACTAGCCTAGTACTTTCAAACCTTTTTAGGAGAACCTTTTCCTCTCCACTCACCAATGAAGTTTTTCATTTTAAGTGAAACCTCAATGAATAAATATAGACAGTTTTATTAATATAAATTTATTTTTGTAAATTCAAATATATAACAAAGTAATTTTTGATGGCAACCAAACTTTGAAATTAGAGCTTATGGATGACTGTTGTGTCAGCCTCAGCAACTAATACATTTGTATATGTTACTTTGGTTGCACGATATTGAGTGCAACACACAAGTAGATGTGAATGGTAACAATTTTTAACAATTTTAACAATTTTTAAACTGTCCAACCTTGCCTTCTCAGTTTACCCTTTAATTCAATAGAGACTTTATATTCTATTGAATACATTTCAATGGAATAGAATAAAGTAAAATAAAGTTCAATAGAGTGTGGGTGAAAAGGTTTACCCAAAAATGAATTAACCTAAAAACACATGTCTGTGGATTGGTGATCTCCAATGTATTAACTTGTGAGTTTGTGTGTTATTTTTAACATAATATTTAATAAGTTAGAAGAAATTCAGATCAAAAATTCACAGAATATCACTTCCTCAGAACCCTGGGTTTATATCTAAAAAGCTGTTGTTTAGCAGTGGAAATCCGTAGAACTTGAGTAGACAGAGATGACAGGGAGGCTATTGTAGGAATAGAGAAAGAAAGGAGCAAAGGCTTAGAGGCCTGAACATTCAGGGCAGTGTGGGTAAGAAGTTTGAAAGAAGGCCTAGCTCAGACTCTGGAGGATCTTGAGTTTAGTCATCATTCTGTAAGTAGAGAGAGGCTTTGATGGTTTTCATGTAGGGGTAACATGTATTCAAAGAACTGTACTGTAAGAATCAGAACTGTACTTACAAAATATTAATCTGATTTTCCCTGTGGAAAATGAGCTGGTTAGGAGGTTATTCGGTAGTCCAAGCAAGAAATGACCAGAGCCTGAGCTAATATGGTTGTGGCAGTAAAAGAAAAGAGAAGACGGCTGTCCAGAATGGAGGATGGAGAAGCAATAGGCTTCTCTGCAGGCTGCTAGGGAGAGGACAGAGCCAAGCATGGCACCCAGGGATCCAGCCTGGGTGACTTGGGAGGAAGGTAGTACCTTGGGAACAGAAATAAAAGTAGGTAAGATGAAGGAAGGGTGGGAGGTAGACTATACTGGGCTCAAGAGGCCTGTAAGATATCCATGCTGAGTTTTGTTCTAAGAGAAGAGGAGTGAAGAAGCAGAAATGGGATGTCAATACCTTCATGTAAGACCCCAGCTATGATGCTGGATAGCTCATTTCCAGAGCTAGAGGCTGGAAGTGTGGGATTAAATCCCTTTGAGCTGAGAACCCAAGAATGGCTGACAAGAGCTAAATGCTTGAGTGTGTGTTAAATCTGAGAAATGGAACATTGACCTCCCTTATCACAATAATTCACCTCCTTAACCACCCCAATACATATACTCCTTTCCATCAGGCTGAGCTCCAAATGGCACAGCAGGAGAACCATCACTTAAATTTGGAGCTACAAGAGGCCAAGAGCCAGCAAGAGGAACAGCGTGCTCAGGTCCAGCGATTAAAGGACAAAGTGACCCAGATGAAGGATACCCTAAGCCAGGCACAGCAGCGAGTGGTAAATGAAGGCCCCTCAGCAACAGAAAGCAGTGAAAGGTTTATGGGCTAGTTGTAGAAAAGTTGAGATCACCAGAGAAAAGGGTAAAAGAAACAGCTAAAGACTAAACAATTCAAACCTGAGTCCCAGCACAGTAGTTGTGGGAGGGAGCTTGTTTACTTCCCTGGTTGATAAATGATTCACTGAGAACTCTGATCTCCATCTCCTCCTTTCCCCTGAGGCTGAGCTGGAGCCCCTGAAGGAGCAGCTTCGAGGGTCCCAGGAGCTTGCTGCCTCAAGCCAGCAGAAGGCCACCCTCCTTGGGGAGGAGTTGGCCAGTGCAGCTGCAGCCAGAGACCGCACCATAGCCGAGTTACACCGCAGCCGCCTGGAAGTGGCTGAAGTCAACGGCAGGCTGGCTGAGCTCAGTTTGCACTTGAAGGATGAAAAATGCCAGTGGAGCAAGGAGCGAGCAGGGCTGCTGCAGAGTGTGGAGGTAGAGGGATAAGGGGACCTGGTCATCTGATGGCCACTGCCCCCACCTGTGTGGGACTCCAACATGTGGTCAGACCCTCTGGGAGGAGAGAAGAGGGGCTGAAAACCTTAGTGGACCCAGGTGTAGAGGAGCTTTCAAGGAAGTACACTTACTTTCTAGACATGACCCTCCCTAACCAGGGTATCCCAGTCCTGATCACCATGGCACCCCTTTCTTGGTTATTATACTTGGTAGAGAAGCGTTTTCTGTCCTAGGCTTCAGGCCCTGCCATCATGCCCATCCCTGATCAGCACATGCAGTCATGTCTTGTCCTTCATTCAGAGGGGATAGGAAATAAGGAAGGCAAAAAGGGGAAATTGCTCCAAAAACAATTCAGTCGAAGTAAGGAAGGTACACAATGAGGTCTGGTGGTGTTGGCTGTGGCATCCCTTTTCCTTCCCCTTCCTATTCTAATTTTCCTTCCCAGGCAGAGAAGGACAAGATCTTGAAGCTGAGTGCAGAGATACTTCGACTGGAGAAGACAGTTCAGGAGGAAAGGACCCAGAATCAAGTGTTCAAGGCTGAACTGGCCCGGGAAAAGGATTCTAGCCTGGTAAGAGATCCAACCACCATGGGACCTATCCTGGGGTCTCTGGAGGCATCAGTGCCCCTTATCTCTGTCTTGGATATGGTCTCTGAAGTGTTAGCTGCCCAATTCTGTGTTGGACAACATCTCACTTGTACACCTCCGAGTCTTCTTGGTTTGAAATGTGCAGTGTCCCTCTCAGGGCACATTTCTGGGCCTAGTAGTAATACAGTGCCCCCTCCTCGCCAGTATGACCAAGGCCTCTGCACCCTATCCCAGAGGCAGTCATCTAGGTCCACAGAAGAGGCAAAGACTAGGTCTCAGATAACTGTCTCTCTGTGACTAAGACAAGGAACTTCTAGAGGAAGGGTAATGGGGATCCCCCTATATGTATCAGAGAGAGAGGATCAAAAACAACAGGGAGACTTGGTTCTAGGTTGTTGATCCAGTTCCCAGAGCCCAGATTCTTGGAGTTACATTCTAAGCTCCAGATTCTATCGGCCCTTCTCCCTCAGGTACAGTTGTCAGAGAGTAAGCGGGAGTTAACGGAGCTGCGGTCAGCCCTGCGTGTGCTCCAGAAGGAAAAGGAGCAATTACAGGAGGAGAAGCAGGTGAGAACCCATAATTCAGCCCTGTGGATGCCATAGTTAAGGACTTGAGGGTTAGAAACTTTGTATCTTCTCAGCATCTCTCATTTTAGAAACTGGAATCTCTTAAGAGAGCCCTGATGCTAAAAATGGCACCCTGGCTCCCCTTATTAGCTGTCTTGGCAGGCCATGGGAGGGTCACCAGGAGAAGAAGGGATATAAAGGTTGAACGAGGGCTGCTGGATCTACCTGAAGCTGCATACCCTTCCATGAAGCATCTAATCCTGAGGAGCTAATAGTTCATCTTGGACGGAGGGAAAGGCTCTGTGGCCAATAAGGTTGGCATCTGCCCAGCCTGTAGCACCTGCCTCTTTCTTCCCTAACTCTAGGAACTGCTAGAGTACATGAGAAAGCTGGAGGCCCGCCTGGAGAAGGTGGCAGATGAAAAGTGGAATGAGGATGCTGCCACAGAGGATGAGGAGGCCACTGCAGGGCTGAGTCTGTACACCCCTATCTGTGACTTCTCTTCCTCCCTCCCCCTCCCCCCGCCATGTGACCCTCCAGGAGTTGCCTCTTATGTGTTTTGCCTTTTCCTTTCCAGTCCTGGCGCCTGTTTATTTGAACTATATTCCTCATGCAGAGGAGACAGCTGATCTCACCCTCTAACAATGCATCCTTTCTCTGCTTGCTTCCTCTCCTAAAGGCTGCCCAGCAGCTCTGACAGACTCAGAGGACGAGTCCCCAGAAGACATGAGGCTTCCTCCCTATGGCCTATGTGAGCGTGGAGATGTGAGCTCCTCTCCTGCTGGGCCCCGAGAGGCTTCTCCCCTCGTTGTCATCAGCCAGCCGGCTCCCATTGCCCCCCACCTCTCAGGGCCAGCTGAGGACAGTAGTTCTGACTCGGTGAGCAGAAATAATAAGGAGAGGTAGGGCCAAACCCAAGTGTCCCACCCTCCAGAGCAGGAAGTCTTAGCCATATAAGAGAGGGGAGGCAGGCCCAGCTTCTCTTTGAAGCCACCAATGGATACTACCCCCCAAACCAGTCCAGCCCAATAGCCTCCCTGCTTCTTCCTCACTTTTATTCTCTTCCTGTCCACCTGCCCCCATTGAAACGCCTCTCCTGCTTCACTCTTCCTATAGCCTCTCTGGTCACTGTCCCAGCCTTGGCTGCTCTTCCCTTACCTGTCTCAGTGTGCTGCTCCCCTATCTTAGGACACCATCCCCAAACCCAAATCTCTTTTTGGTACCCAGGAGGCTGAAGATGAGAAGTCAGTCCTGATGGCAGCTGTTCAGAGTGGGGGTGAGGAGGCCAACCTGCTGCTTCCTGATCTGGGCAGTGCCTTCTATGACATGGCCAGGTGAGTACAGCCAGAGAGGACAGGGGGGAGATGGGGAAGTAAGGAGAAAAAGGCCATCCATGTGACCAATCACCATGCCCCGCTCCCAACCTCCCCCTTCATGACCTTAGTCAAGAAAAGGAAATATAGGCTCAGCGCCTGTAGCTCAGCAACTAGGGCACTAGCCATATACACCAGAGCTGGTGGGTTCAAATCCAGCCCAGGCCTGCTAAACAACAATGATAACTACAGCCAAAAAATAGCTGGGCATTGTGGTGGGCACCTATAGTCCCAGCTACTTGGGAAGCTGAGGCAAAAGAATCGCTTAAACCCAAGAGTTAAAGGTTGCTGTGAGCTGTGACGCCAGGGTACTCTACTGTGGGTGACATAGTAAGACTCTGTCTCAAAAAAAAAAAAAGAAAAAAGAAAGGAAATATAAATGTGGTGATTGACACAGAAAATTATCCACTGCTCAAAATCCCAGTGGCTTCAGGTAAACCCTCTCTCTGTCTGATCAGTGCACTCAGAGGTCCTGCCTTTAACTGGCTTCTGTATTGTTCTAGCACCATCTACCATGGAGCCCAAATTGCCCTGCATCCCCTCTTTCCTGCCCCTACCCCGTCCCCAACCACCAGGTAGGTACCTAGGCTCTTTGGGGAAGGAAGGGAGGTGATGAGGACTCCAGGGATGGGAGCAGAGAAAAGACTGGGGCCCAGCATCTGTCTTTCTGCACCTGAGGTGCTTTCCCTCTTTCCTGACTTCCTCGGAGATAGAACTTACAGAGGTGGGGGATTCAGGTATCAGTGCCCTCTGCCTTCCCTTCGTTTCTCTGGGTCGAGAGGGCAGGCACTGGGGAAGAGATTTAATCCCCAGCTTTGCCTGGGTATGAGATGGGTTCAGGGCAGGGAGAGGGTGATGCTGTCATCCTTCTGACTGGAGCAGGAAGATGAAGGACGGTGTCAGACTCATTTTCAGCCTCATTAGGCAGCAGACGGAGATGGAGGGAGGAGAGCAGTAAGTTGGGGGATGGGCTCTGCACTGCAGAGACCAGCGGAGACTAAAGAAGGGAGGAAGTGGGAAGCTGGAAAACCAGGGCTCCAATATTATGAGGAGAAAGATGCTGTAGGAGAAAGCAGGGGAGAGAGCCACAGGATGCTGCCCTGGGAACGGGATGATCTGGGAACCTGGGTATATGGGTCCCGCTCCCTGAGGTCTACAAGTCAGAAAGATAACAGCACGCTGACCCTCTCTTTCTCCCTTCTCCCTAGTGGCTTTGCCGTGGGTCCCCTGTCAGAGGCCAGCACCGGGGGCCCTGCCACCCCACCATGGAAGGAGTGTCCTATCTGTAAGGAGCGCTTCCCTGCTGAGAGTGACAAGGATGCCCTAGAGGACCACATGGATGGACACTTCTTTTTCAGCACCCAGGACCCCTTCACCTTTGAGTGATCTTACCCCTCCCTAGTACATGCACACACACACACACTCTCTCTCCTACACACTCACACACACACATGCACTTCGGTGTCGTGCCTGTTTTCCATCACACTGGGCTCCATGATATTCTGTTCTCTAAGAACTGCTTCTGGGCGCCCTGTTTTCATCCCAAGCTTTCTTACTTCATCCTCTCCTCCCTGGCTTTTTTGTGTCAGGCAGGAGCCCTTCTCAGAAGCAGTGGCTGAATGTTCCCCCTGAAAGCGGGGAAGAGCCAGGATGGAGGAGGCCTTCCCCTGTGGGAGCAGAATCATCCATTCCCAGCCCTGGTTGCTTCTGATCCTCACACAGCCACTGTACACACACTCACACTCACACACACTCCCCTCTCTGATGCCCCAAAGCCAGTTCCTGGGGCACCCCACCCTCTCTTATTTGGGGCGTATGTTTGTTTACCCGAGTTTTCTCTGGGGCCTGCATAGAGGCAGCATGGACATCATGACCTCGTAGGTCTCTTTCGGTTCTCAGCATCATTTGTTCCTCTTTTTCTCCCCCTATTGCCTTCTGCACCCCACTCCAGCCTTTTCCATAGCCTTAGGTATTAAGTTTGGAGGTTTCTTTTGTATTTTAAGGATTCCTGTACCCTGTCTCCTCCCCCTTGCAGGCCTCCCCGCCTTGTCCCCGCTCCCACCCCTGTAACCTCACATGGAGAGAAATAATGTATTTGTGCCTTCTTGGAGGGATGGGGGGAACAAGTGGTCCCAGGCGTCCTCCTTTCCCAGCCCCTCTTCCCTCTCCAGGTACCCCCACAGCAATAAGAATCCCTCCCTCATGCCTTTCCCCTCTATCTGTAGTTTGAAGTTTGGACAAATATATTTATATGATATGTAAACCGTTGTCATCAAGTGCGTCCTTTTATTTTTTATTTTTTATTTTGAGACAGAGTCTCACTCTGTCACCCAGGCTAGAGTGCCATGGCATCGGCCTCACCCACAGTAACCTCAAGGGATCCTCCTGCCTCAGCCTCCCACGTAGCTGGGACTACAGGCGCCCCTCACAATGCTCAGCTACTTTTTCTATTTATAGTACAGATGGAGTCTTGCTTTTGCTCAAACTCCTAAGCTTGAGGAGCCTCCTGTCTTGGCCTCCTAGAGTGCTAGGATTACAGGTGTGAGCCATGTGGTGACATACCTGGCCCTACAGTGTCTTCTTACCAGGAGTGTGACTAGAGCAAAGAGGGTCCAGACCTCTGGCTCTTATAAGCTCATGGACAGACAAGGGAAGGAGGGGACTCATCCCTGCCTCCCAGGGGAGAATGCTGAGCAGTCATTTTCCCACTGTCCCTCCTAACGTGCTGGCACCAGTCAGAGGAGGAAGGGGAGGAAAGAGCCTTTTCCTCAAGTGGGAGATCTGGATTGGAGAATACTGCAGTGGGGGGAGGAAGCGCATCTGCCTCAGTTCTACTCAGGGTTAAGTCCCGGGGTGGGCGTATGGCATGAAAAGTTGGACAAGGTTTCCACTGCTTAGACCTTCACCCTCTATAGCAGCCATCACTATACCTTAGGCCAAAGGCTAGGCATTACTTCTGTCAAGGGTGTACACCTTTGAGCATCCACTTAGTAAAAACTGCCCTAAGCCCCATACCTCTAAAGACTGTTTGACATTTCTCCCACCCTTGTGTCTGTCTCTTTCTCCATTGCCATCCCACATACCCATATGCACACTCTGACTCCACAGTCACAAAAACACATCCATCCACTCTAACCAGCATCGCAGGCTAGACAGACACATACACAGCATCATAAAGCATTTATTAAGGACCTGCATGCTCACCAAGGCTCTCAGCAACATTCTGCGCAAGCACGTGCTGCAGCCCCCTTGCTCTCCATCCCAGTGGCTCCCTTATCAGCCACCCTCCACTCCCTTCAGACCACCCCCACCATTCCTTCTCTCCATTCACCTGAAACCCTCCTGTCTACCCTCCTTCCAACCCCACCTGGATGACATCTTACATCCTTCCTTCTTCCCTCACATCTCTGTCTCCTAGCAACCCCATCTCATTCCCTGAATCCCTTCCAAGGAAATTAGAGATAATGGATCTCTCCTCTCTCCATCTCAACCTCTCTTTATTGATCCTCCTTTAATGAAAGTTAATTATAACAATGATTTAATTAATAGAATCCCTCTCTTCCTTTATTGCTTCCCGTATTAAGACTATTAATAAATACGAGCTAGGCTGACAGAGGCATCCATCACCCGCCTGGGATTCCCCCCACCCCTCCTTTTACCCTCCCCCTCGCCCCCTCCCTCTCTTGGCCTATAAACTTGCCGGGGTAGTGGGGGTTAATCAGAGAGGAATTATGAGCCAACATCCCCAGCAGGAGGTGCATTTAATGAAATCATTTGTGATTTATTTCTGGGGGAGGTTGGCAAAGGAAGAATCTGGGACCCACACATCCTGGCTTCCAGAGGGTGGTCCTCTAGTGCAAAAAAGGAGGAAAGAAGGCAGAAACAGGGACCCAGACCTCCTACCCCACAGCCCCTGCCAAGCCACACACACCCACAAGAGCCATGTGGCTCACTGTATAAGGCCCTTGCCACAGCAGTCAAATCAAAAGCATATCTAAGGACTGCGTGCAGGTTTTGCAGAGTGAGATTTCTGCAAGTGTCTGGGGCCATTCCTCTTCTCTCCTGGTGATTTGCCTCCCCAGCAGCTCCCTGACATGGAGGGAGCTCAAGGGAGGGTAACCGACTACACAGGCAGGGATGGAAGACAGCTGGGGCCAACGCTAGTTCTGCATCCCACTCACTGCACGGCGTTTGGCAATTCAGCCTTTGTGCTACTTTCCCTTCTGTGATGGGTCATCTCTTCCCTCCATGCTTCCTAGTATCTGAGCAGAAGCTGATATTGCTGAATGGGTTTGAGACTCTCGTGTGAAAGGAAAAGTCAGACCAAGTGGCAGCAAGAAGGGACTCGTGTCAGTATTTGGGGGTAGAAGAATGAATCCAAACACCACTTTCCACTTACAGAACCTCAACGGCTGCCTGTTACCTACAGGAACAGCAAGTGCAGACTGCTTAGTATGTAAAGCATAGTCCTCACTGTCTTGTCCCAACTTGCCTTTCCTTTTCCCCATTCTACCTTAAGGAACCCTGTACTCTAGGATAACAGAAACATTCCACAAAGATATGCACTGCTTTTGCATGCCTCTGAGTACAGACTTCTCTCAGCTCAAAAGATACCTCCATAAAGCCTGACTTAACTTCCCTCGGTTATCCTTCGAGATCCACATACAGCACTCTGTAAAAGCATGCTACATCATGTTTACAACTTTTTCTTCTCTCTAGACCAGCAGTTCTCAACCTGTGGGAACTGTACTAAAGGGGAATGGCATTAGGAAGGCTGAAAACCACTACTCTAGACTATAAGCAATTTGAGGGTAGGTTCGTTGCTGTGTTCCTAAAACCTCCTATAAAAACTGGCACATAGGTCTAGTCCCCCCAAAATAATTTTGAAATTATTTTAATGAAATATATACATACAAAATAAAATATATAAAGAATCAAGGCTAAGTGCAGTGGCTCACACCTGTAATCCTAGCATTCTGGGAGGCTGAAGTAGGTGGATTGCTTAAGCTCAGAAGTTTGAGACCAGCCTGAGCAAGAGTGTGACCTAAACTCTACTAAAAATAGAAAAAACTAGCCAGGCATCGTGGTGGGTGCCTATAGTCCCAGCTACTCAGGAGGCTGAGGCAAGAGGATCGCTTGAGCCCAAGAGTTTGAGGATGCTGTGAGCTATAACACCATGGTACTCTACCCAGGGCAGCAGAGTGAGACTCTGTCTTTAAAAGAAAAAAAGTTAAATGAAAGATGCACTTTTAACAGAGCCTGGCACCAAATTTGGCTTATTTTATGCCTTAAGGCCATATTAATTATTTTCTTACTTAAAAG
>CAUYQV010018036.1:0-10043 GCA_963574575.1 Galagoides demidoff
GAAGAAATTGGCCTAGGCAAATATTTTATGAGGAGGACCCCCTGGGCAATTGAAGCAACATTAAAAATACACTATTGGGACCTGATCAAACTAAAAAGCTTCTGCACAGCCAAGAACACAGTAAGTAAAGCAAGCAGACAGGTCTCAGAATGGGAGATGATATGTGCAGGTTATGTCTCCAACAGATTTAATAACCAGAATCCACAGAGAACTCAAATGTATTAGCAAGAAAAGAACAAATGATCCCATCTCAGTGTGGGCAAGGGACTCGAAGAGAAACTTCTCTGAAGAAGACAGGCACACAGCTTACAGATACATGAAAAAATGCTCATCATCCTTAATAATCAGAGAAATGCAAATCAAAGCCACTTTGAGATATCTCCTAACTCAAGTAAGATTAGCCCATATCAAAAAATCCCCAAACCAGAGATATTAGCGTGGATGTGGAGAAAAGGGAACACTCTGCCTGCTGGTAGGAATGCAAACTAATACGTTCCTTTTGGAAGATGTTTGGAGATCACTTAGGGATCTAAAAATAGACTTGCCATTTGATCCTTCAATTCCTCTACTAGGTATGTATCCAGAAGACCAAAAATCACGTTATAACAGAGATATTTATACCAGGATGTTTATCACAGCCCAATTCACGATTGTTAAGTCATGGAAGAAGCCCAAGTGCCCATAAACCCATGAATGAATATTATGCAGCCTTAAAAAAAGATGGAGACTTTACCCCTTTTATGTTTACATGGATGGAGCTGGAACATATTCTTCTTAGCAAAGTATCTCAAGAATGGAAGAAAAAGCATCCAGTGTACTCAACCCTACTATGAAACCAATTTATAAATACCCACACTTTTATATGAAAGCTATAACCCAACTATAGCCCAAGAAGAAGGGGAAAGAGGAGAAGGTGGGGGTGAGGATGGGTGGAGGGAGGGTAATTGGTGGGACCACATCTGTGGTGCATTTTACAAGGGTACAAGTTAAATCTACTAAGTGTAGAATATAAATGTCTTAACACAATAGCTAAGAAAGGCTATGTTAACCAGTTTGATGGGGGTATTTCAAATTGTATGTAAAACCAGCACAAATTGTATGTAAAACCGCCCATAATTGCATTAATGCACACAACTATGATTTAGTAAAAAAATTATTTCATAAAATAGGGCTGTTGTGAGGATTAGACCTGGCTTAAAGTTCCTAACACAAATCTTGGCAGAAAATGGGGACTCAGTAAATGATGAGTTAAGATTTCAGCCATGATTACTGAGAGTTATTTTTCTCTGTGTCCTTATTTTATTTTTCCAAGTAAACTACAAATTCTTTAAAAGCAGGACAGCCCTCCGAGCACCTCCTGGACACAGTTTCACACAGCAGCACCTGAGAAATGTATTCTCTGAATCATGTTTGATGTTACTCAATTTTAATTTTGGTCTCCTTTGACTTGGATTCTGATTGCTTTTGTCCTCTGTCTTGAATCTGGGTGAACATTCCAGAAAATAGTGCAAAAAACAACAAATGAACAGAGGGTTAGGACTTCAACATCTCCATAGCCTGTGTGTGAAACTAATTAACTGGGGTTATATAAAAACTTATTTGGGAGGGCAGTGTCTGTGACTCAATGCGTAGGGCACCGGCCCCATATACCAAGGGTGGTAGGTTCAAACCCAGCCCAGGCCAAATTGCAACAAAAAATAGCTGGGTGTTGTGGTGGACGCCTGTAGTCCTGGCTACTCGGGAGGCTGAGTCAAGAGAATTGCCTAAGCCCCAAAGCTGGAGGTTGCTGTGAGCTGTGACACTATGGCACTCTACTGAGGGTGACAAAGTGAGACTCTGTCTCTAAAAAAAAAAAAACAAAAAGCTGGTTTGGGAGCCACCCCTTAGGAAGAGTTGAACCCGGAAGGAATGTGCATCTTCTGCCATGTGGACGCCTGGAAAGAATGTGGGGTGGCAGACAGCCCTGCATCCCTGGGCATGGTGATTCCACTGTGACATCTATGGGGAGACTACTTCTGAGAGCTAAACATGCAGGCTGTCTTCACGTGGGGGCATACCAAAGAAAGTCAAGAAACTTTATTTTCTGCAAATGAAGGAGATGGCTTCTGACAGCCCTCTCCATTCTGAAAATTTTGGTGTCTGATTCAAGACGATGTGTCTGCAGCTCTGTCTTGGAACCCTCAAATACACAAACATATTTATCTGTGAATTTGCACTGAATTTTAATGGTCACAGTCATACTGGGAAAAAATCAGAAATGGTGCTGCTAACACCCAGGGGAATGAATGAATATTCTTTAAAGCATGAGGGAATCGGCCCACAAAAAAAAAAAAATCAACATATAAATCTGCTAGAAAGAGTTAGAAAGAACTAGAAAAGGAACTATGAGAAGCATTAATTAAAGTTACAAGTTTCAGACTACTTATGAAAAAGTCAGAAATGTTTTCCTCAAGGTCAGGGTTCCATCAGCAGTGACTTTAATTAAGAATAAGGGGGTTGGAGGACCTCCACTCTCAACCCCGCATCATCATTGCAGGCGGGAAGACAGCTCCTCTGGGGTCCTGAGAAGAAAGCTAATGTGATTACTGTCTGGGTTTTTTCTTAAGTGCCAATCATGTGCAACCCCTACAAGTTGGGAAGGAAGCTCTGTGATTGCCTGAGGCATTTGCTTATGCGGTTTTAATACCATTCGGTGATTATTGATCACTTAATGAAGCTGTTTATGGATTTCCAGTTTTCCTCCAGAGTTCTGCATTAATTTCAGACCAATAATATTCATCTAAGTGTTTGTCATTCTTGCTTTGATAAAAGGTGAACAGATGAGGAATTTAAAGTCTGGGCTCAATTCCAGTAGCTGCCCGTGGAACATGAGGCTGCTGCTGCTTTTCAGAAAATCTTTTTGGTATCGTATAGAAAGTTTGCTTCACTTTGCTTTGGGAGTGGTTATTAATGACTCAGCAATATGCTGGTTGTAATGTCAGGCCTTTCTTATTCCTGCCCCCACATCTGTTGAGCAGATTTCCTATAATGTGACCAGTGCACCTGTCAGATTGCAAAACTGCTCACTTCCCTCTTCCACCACTCCCTGTGTTCTGGACCTGCGCTGTGCGACTGTATCAATTTGTTCAGTAAGAGGTAGTTCTGTTCTTCCCTACCTCCTTGAATCTGGGTTGACACTGAGATTTGTTTGGTCAGTAAAATGTGGCAGAAGGGACAGCGTGCCAGTTCTCTCCCCTTCCCAGAACTCTGCCCTGGTGCCATGTGAATAAGCCCAGGTTGGGCCCTGGAGGATGAGAGACTATAGAACACAGACAGGCCATCCCAGACAGCCCCAGCTGACCTAATGCACCTGAGAACTTCACTGAGCTAAGAAAAAGAATCAACCGGGAGACCCCAACTCAAATCGCCGACTCTGAGCTGTTAACTTCTGGGACGGTTTGTTATGCAGAAAAGTAACGAACACAGTGCCCTTAAAGAAGAAAAATTATCCTTGTTGTACAGTCCCTATCAAAATGAGTGAAGTTCTTCACCACTCTCAAGGAAATCACGAGGGTGCCCAACCTTGGTGGGCTACTTAGACAGCTCGGGCCAGCCTCTTGCTCCCTGGTCTCCTGCCTCTCACTTTTGAGGCTTCCTTGTAGCAAAGCATGGCCACAGGACATAATTAGAAGTTGGTCAAGGAGTTCTTCTTTGAAAAAGGGACACTGATTTTTCACACTCCTTTTCTCCATCTTCCGAGGAGTGATGTAATCCCTAGACTACGTTTCCCCCAGATGTGTGTGTTGAAGCCCTAACACCCGATGATATTTGGAGAAAGGATTTTTAGGAGGTTATAAAGATTAAATAAAGCTCTATGTGTGGGGTGTAATGTCGTAGAATTGGTATCTTTATAAGAAGAAGTGGATTCTCGCCCCGCCCACCCCAAATCAGGGTAAGGCCATGTGGATACAAGAAGGTGCCGTCCGCAAGCCAGAAAAAGAGCCCTTGTCAGAATCTGATAGACTGGCACCCTGATCTTGAACTTCCAGCCCCCAGACCTGTGAGAAAATAGATTTCTGTTGTTGACAATGGTTCTTTGGGTGGCATCTTTGGATAGCTGCATCAATACCAGTCACTCCTGCCACCGATTTTATGTTATGTGAGGAAAGCACACTCTGCCCTGTGGTTTGCTCTGTGGTTCATCAATGTCTCTGTCACTCATAGCCACCATTCCTCTGTGATGCAGGCAGATGGAACTCCTCTGTGGGCGAGAACTTGAGGTGTCTCGGGTCCCTTTGTCTGTGATCTGAGTGGAAGAGCAAGGCTGTAAACCCAGGGCAGCTCTTGTGCCTCCACAGGCCACTGCCCACCCAGGGGCATGAGTGACGGGGCAGGGAGGGCTGGAGATCTAAGCCTGTGGGCCAGGACTCTCGTGAGCTTCCAATGAGCCTGAGGTGGAGAAGAGTTGGGTCTTAACTATACTGGGTCTTGTCCAGCCATCTCTGATGGGTCAAAGACCATGGCTTAAAGACCCGGTCCTTCCAAGGTTAAACAGGTCATCCCACATTTAAAGACTCAGTTGCATTTGAAACCATCATCTTATCACTTCTCAGCCTTTTGGCTAAGATCAAATGTGAAACCATCATCTTTCCTTGTGCATCTTGGGGCACAGGGCTGTAGCTCCTTGAATTCTGACTAGAGATATGTCATCTTCAGTTTTGATTGCCTCATAGGAAGGAAGTAAGTTCTTCATATGTTCTTATCAAAGGATTTTGGAAGGAAATGGGGGGAAGCAGCAAGGAAGAAAGGGTGTCTGCCTGCTATTTAATGCCACACAAACAACAGTATGTGGCATTTTTGCCAGGCAGCATCACTGAACACTTTCCAAATATTATCTTACTTAGTTCTCAGCATAACCCTAGGTTCCAGACACCAGTATTATCTCCATTTCACGGACAAGGAACTTAAGGTCTAGAGAGATCAAGTGCCTGGGCAGACCCCAGGTGGTGCAGGATGTAATGTCAGGATTTCAGGATGAAACGTCTAGTTCCTTGGTTTTCCATGGATTTGTATGATAAAACCAAGTGATTTAGAAGGAATGTGGATTTCTGCTAACTGTAGGAGACCTCCCTATGGCTGAAGGATTACGGCTTTAGTCTCTTTAAGACCCAAGAGCAGTATTTGGCTGGATAACGGCTGCATTTCCCCCTCCTCCTCCTTCTGCAAGCCTTTGGAGAAAACTCTGCAAACAGGGCTGAGATGGTAAAGCTAATCAAATCCAAACCACGCGCCCTCCTTCCCCAAGGATCATACTGGTGTTTGCTAATGTGACTCCTTCCTGTTCAAAGTTTAATACCTCGTCCAAGGGCTCCACAATTACATTTCCATTACTTCCCACTGTTTATCACAGTTGGATTGCAAAAGCCAATTTGCGTTGTGATTTCTCCTCTGCTAGAGCTTTACCATCTATTTTTAAATTTGTTTCACAATCCAATTGGCCAAAGTATAGGCTCCAAGATGCTGCGGGAACGTCGGCCCTGAGAGGGACCTTGTCCTCCAGCCACACTGCATCCAGAGGATGAGGTCACGGGAGGACCCGTGTCCTTGAAGATGCCGCCCATCCCGTCTCTCTCCTCTGGGCCAGTTTCTGATTAACCTTACATTTAGGGGCATTTAAAAAACAAATTTCCTCCTGTAGAAAAATGATAGTGTTTCCTCTGCTCTGGGGTTTGTGAACCCAAATTCACCCTGAGGAGAGACAAGTGAATTGTCCCAGCATGACTGTGTCCATTAAAATTCACTCCATCATCATCATGGCTTTGTGGTCCTTGCAGGGGTGACCTGTGCGTTGAGCTGGAGGCCAGGTTTACCAGGGCCTCCGAGAGAATAAGCATGTTGTCCTTTGAGAAGAAGAAAGAAATGGTTCAAGAACACTAACTTTAGGGATGGGGGGGAGAAAGTCTGGGTAAAAAAATATTTTTATCCACACAATCTTAGTTCACATAAAAGAAGGAACCAGAGTACATAAAAGAAATTATAATTCAAGCGCGGTTTTAACCATAGAGGCCTCGTATGTGAAGAGGTTTGTCTTGATGAGAGTTTTTATTGCCCACCTGTCTTTTCTTCTTGAAGGTGGCAGGCAAATAAAATATGCCGATCAGCATGGCTTTTGTAATCTGCCGGTGACAATTAAAGGGTTTTTCTTTCAGTTTGCTTTTCAAAATGTTCTTTTTCATTGTTCCATAATAGAGATACATAGCTTCAGGGGACCTGTGATAATTTAGCACATTCATATAATTTGTAAAGATCAAATCAGTGTATTTGGGATATCCATCACCTGAAATACTTGTCTTTTCTTTCCGTTAGAACCATCCCAATTCTTTTCTTCCAGCTATAAAAATGTCCTTATTTTCTTCCATCTTATTTTTTTCGAATGACTGGAGCGGGGCTGTTCTTTAATCGATATTCAAGAGATGTGACTTTATCCGTCAGTGGTTGAATTTTCTTGTGGTCTGGTTAATTGCCAGTGAATAGACAGAGGCACCCATTCTTCTAGGGCGATAGGTTTATCAGAAGGCGAAATAAGAGAAAATGAGTGAAGAAACCCTGCAATTCCTGGACCACAGATGCTTGTGCGTCAGCTTGGGCCCCTGCGAGCTGCTCTGTGGTCAGTGGGGCGTCCTTGGCGTAGACTTCACGTCTCCGGCAGCCTTGCCCATCTCTCGTTCTGTGGTTTCAGCTCAGACGCTGTCTGGGCCACCGGCTGCCCACATCAGTCACCAAGTTAATTGCTTTTGTTTCCTTTGAACTCCATTCTCCTCTTTGCCTCCATCCCTGTGGCCCTACTGTGAAAAGCACAGGCCCCTCCTTGCTCATCTCTTTGAAGGTCAGAATGATAAAAATTTTCAGGCAGCAAAGCAAATCTTTTGCATAATATTATGGGAAGAGCACAGGGTCCCCGGGGAGGAGGGGACTGAGACCTTCTTTGTCCCTTTCAGGGTCACGAGGAGGCCCACAGAACCTGGTAAAGGACCGTCTTTCCATTTTTCAGGATAGGACGGCCTGATCCTGAGGAAGCTGGAAAGGATTTAGGGTGAGGAACTTTTCATGATTTCAGTGTTATTTCCAGAATGTTCCTTAAAGAAAGGCTTCTTTTTGAGAGGCTGACTTCTCATGGCTTGTCAAACAAAGCAGCAAGTAAACAGCTTCCATTTATAGGTGAAAGGATGGTGAGAATGGAGTTGGTACAGCAGGCCGGGCAGTAGCTGGAGAGCATGGAGATGAGCAGATGACCTGGTCTGTGACACCAGGGCTCACCTGCCTCTCCCCACACCCTCAGCCTTGTGCTGCATGGGAAGATACAGTGGAATTCGAAGCCATCACTCCCTGGGCACACCTGTTCTCGTGAAAGGTGCAGGTGGTGACGAGACGGCAAGCCTGCGGTGCTCGCTAGGCGCCAGCTCTCCCTGTAATTTGCACCATCTCTTCTGGGCCTGGCAGGAACCATGCATGTGGGGTGCCGTGCCAAGCACCCGAGGCTCAGGGGGTCAGCAGTTTGCCCAAGGTGTGCACGTGGGAGTATTGAGAGCTGGGGTCTGGGCCCGGGCTGGTCTGACTGCAGAGCTCAGGATCTCGGATGCTTTGCCACCCACCTTAGGCAAGACCTGGTGCCCACCTCACCACTGACATGGACGTTTGCTTGAAGTGAGTTAATGCTGTGCTCCTTTACTGTAAGTGGAAGGTGGGAAATCGAACATGTGTGAAGAAAGTGAGGATAATCCATCCATTTGAAACCATTTTTGATAACCTCACAGGAAGATACATGTTTTTCACTGTGACTTACATGCAGGTGGTGTGTAGACCCTCAACAGTGTCATGGACCGGTCCTTCCCTCCTTGCCATGAACACTGCACTGAAAGATTTTCTGCTCTGTTTTTCTCTATTTCAGTTTTTAAAGTGCTGGCTAAACTTATTTTCTTAAATTCATTTTACATCCACAACCTCTGGGTTGTGACCCCTAATTACTGACACTGGGTGATGGGGGCCATGTCTCTGGAACAGACTGTCTGGTTGGGGCCCAGATCTACTTAGCTGTTTGACCTTGGGACAATTCTATAACTCCTTGGGCCTCAGTCTGCTCACCTATAAAATGGACATAATAAAATAATACCAGCCCAAAGAGTCATTACATCAACTAGCTAAAATAATGTACGTGAAGTGCTTGAACCAAAGACTGGCTGGCAAAAATAAAGACCTTATTAATGTTAGTTATTATTTCCTTATTATTACAAGTGACTTTCCAATAATGTATTTATTTTGTTAGGTGGGGCACTCATACCTGCTGTATCATAACCTTTTTACAAATAAAGGCAATGTGTGTCTGGGGAGGGATGCGGTTCTATGGGTGAGTCAGAGGCCTGGGTGACGATCACACAGAACTGTACTCCTCTAGTGTCTAGAGGCCGACGTGGCTGATGTGAAGCTGGCAACAGTGAAATGAAAATTCAAAGTCTGACGTATGTTCATAGCACAGGCATGAGGTCACCGAGAGGCGGTTAAATTACATTAGTCTAAACTCTGTGGAAAGGAGTTGGAGAAACATATCACACAGTTTGAAAACATTTCCATCAAGGTAATAAGTGAAAGCCAAGTGCAGGCAGGTTAGCAGGGAACTTCTGTTCTCTGGAACACGGATTGGTGTGGAGGCGTCCTCCCCAGGATGCCTATGGGACATGAAAGGTCACCTCGTGGAAACTTTTCCAATTATTTATAATTGTATAGCAGGAGGTACTGGGGTGAGGAAAATTAGGATAAGAGGCTAAATCAGTTCTTGAGGCAGGTTTTCCTTTTGAATAAGGTTAAGGGAATTTCCTCAGGTAAATCCCTAGAGAAGGTGAAGGCACCAAATACAATGACATTTTCTGAGCCTTAAAAAAGAAAAGAAAGCAATAATCTCTTTAGGGCGTAGATCACCTCTTTGAGGTGGGTATTACTTTATTATGCCCATTTTATAGACAAAGAAACCGAGGCACAAGGGTTTAAAGAACTTTCCTTAGGAATGATCTTAGGCATTTACCCTGTGGAATGTCTCTCAATTTTGATGTACAATGATACAGTCTCGTCTTGCCCCTTGCATTTAAAGATGGAGAAAAATGGTAGGTTCTGTGGAGAGGGAAAGATGGGCATCTGTAGGGGGCAGAACTGTCTACGACTGGCCACTTAGCTGTGGGGGCCGTTTGCTCTCAGAGAGCAGGGTTTATTTTTGCGTTAGCTCTTCCTTTGTGCCCTTCTTCTTCTTCTTCTTCTTTTTTTTGCAGTTTTTGACCAGGGCTAGGTTTCAACCTGCCACCTCCAGCATATGGGGTCGGTGCCCTACTCCTTTGAGCCACAGGTGCCGCTCAACCTTTGCGTCCTTCTTCTTCTTTTTTTTTCATTAAATGATAGTTGTGTACAGTAATACTGTCATGGGGTACAGTGTGCTATTTTTATATACAATTTGAAATATTTTCATCAAACTGGTTAACATAGCCTTCATGGCATTTTCTTAGTTATTGTGTTAAGACATTTATATTCTACATTTAGAAAAATTCACATGTACTCTTATAAGATGAACCATAGGCATGATCCTACCAATCACCCTCCCTCCACCCATCCTCACCCTGCCCCTCCCCTTCCTCTCCCCTTTCCCCATATTCTTGGGCTATAATTGGGTTATAGCTTTCCTAGTAGGGCTTTTCATAGTAGGGCTGAATACATTGGGTACTTTTTCTTCCATTCTTGAGATACTTTGCTAAGAAGAACGTTTTCCAGCTCCATCCATGTAAACATGAAGGAGGTAAAGTCTCCATCTTTCTTTATGGCTGCATAGTATTCCATGGTGTACATATACCACAATTTATTAATCCATTCGTGGGTTGATGGGCACTTGGGCTTCTTCCATGACCTAGCAATTATGAATTGGGCTGCAGTAAACATTCTGGTACAAATATCTTGACGGCAGTGCACGGAGGCCAGGATGCTGCTGAGTCGAGTGGGCAGACCTGACGTCACTTGCTCTTGCTGGA
>CAUYQV010018039.1:0-20178 GCA_963574575.1 Galagoides demidoff
AAGTAGCTGGGACTACGGGCGCTCACCACAACGCCTGGCCATTTTTTGGTTGCAGCCATCATTGTTGTTTGGCGGGCCCGGGCTGGGGATTCGAACCCGCCACCTTAGGTGTATGTGGCTGGCGCCTTAGCCGCTTGAGCCACAGGCGCCAAGCCAGTCTTTTCTTTAAATATCCACTTTGGCTACATATAGAAATACTCCTTTTTTCCTGATTCATGGATCACTTACTGGTGTGCATCTAGTAAAGCAGTGATACCTAAATGTCAGCAGAGTCATGTAGAAAGCTTTTTAAAACATGAATTGTGAGGCTCCCCTCCAAGAGTTTCTGGTTCACTAGGTTGGGGGTTGGCCAAATAATTTGCATTTCTAATGAGTACTCAAGTGATACTAATGATGCTGGTCAGGAAACCAGGCTTTGAAGACCAGTTTAGTAGTAGATTTAACCCTCATCAGAATCACCTGAGGAGTGCCCCTGCTCCCCCATTTAATTGTCAGAACTGATCTTTGTCCAGGTGGGTAAAGGATTTGGAAGCATGATGGTAGCAGGATTTTGTGAGCATTTCTAAAAGAATCAGCTCAGTAACAATTATGGACAAATGCTTTTTTACCCACTTCTCCATAGCCCCCGTGTGGCTAATATAAGTAAATGGTGGCAGGATTGGCCAGCTGTGTTTGGTGGTTTTAGTTCACATAAATCTACATTCTATCAATAGCTTACTCTTTTGGGTCTTGGACAATTCCTTTAAGTGCCTCCTACAGATTGTTCATCAATTGTAAGGGGTCAACAGTAGCCATACAGTGCAGAAATTGACTAGTCACTTTGACTGAGTGATGAAAATTAACATTACCAAGGAGAGGAAGATGGGTGTCATGTCTCTTCAGATATCATACCTTTAGAAGAACACAACATCACTTATATAGTGGTCTGATTGGTCTTACTTGATTGGAATCTATCTAATCATAAGGAAACAGACAAATCTAAAATGTGCTTAGTTCAGTTTTTTAAAAGGGCCTGTATTCTTCCTAAATAGCACTATCATAAAAGGTAAAGATTGAGGAACTATTCCAGATTGAAAGAGATTAAAGATACACGATTGCTAAATGTAGTATATGATCCTAGGCTAGGTCATGTACTGAAGGGAGAAAATGCTGTAGAGCTGTGGTCCCCAACTCATACCAGTCTGTGGCCTATTAGGAACCAGGCCACATAGCATCGCTACCTGGGGCCCTCCTCCTGTTTCATCCCCAGTCTCCACCCTTCTTCTGTGAAATCAGTCCCTGGTGCCAAAAAGATTGGGGACTGCTGCTGTAGAGAATAGGATTGGGTCATGTGACAGATTGGAATATGGGTGGTAAAAAGCATTGCATCCATTTTAAATTTCCTGAGGTAGACAGCCTTACTCTGGTTATATACAATAATCTCCTAGGGAGCACATCAAAATATTTAGAGGTAAAATAATGTGTGATAGTGTAACTTAATCTTAAATGGATCAGAAAAATGCATAGTATGTGAGCTATAGAGAAAAAGATAAGTAAATGGGGCAAGGATATGGGTGTTCTTTGCAACTTTGATATTATTCCCAAATTAAAAGTTTTAAAAAACCCAAACTTTACCTGCTGTTATTCATTTCAGGGTAGTTGAAATGATTTAAAAAAAAAACCGAGCTACCTAAAAATATTTTGAAAGAACAGAAACCAAGATTCTTAGACTGCTTAGTGCAGATAGCTTCACATTTCATTCTGTTGGTGTTCTCGGCTAGCTCATTAGCTCTAGAGAGCTTGCAGGAGGTCAGCCTTCTGATTTTGTAATACCCAGCCCTCAATAGGGCAGCTTCTTGCATATCTTGTATAGTATTTCAGATACACCAAAGTACAAAATTCATCATTCTACCTAAAACTTATTCTATCATAGTAGCAAATTTTAGTTCGTTTTAACTGGCTAAACTAATGTGTGATTCACCTGATTATAGCCAATTATTACATATTGTACCTTCACCTTTCAAAAATATATTTGTTTTTCAGCTCAAAATGGAGTTAATCCTGACTGGGAGAAGAAAGTAATTGAGTATTTTAAGGAAAAGCTAAAGGAAAATAATGCTCCTAAATGGGTACGCTTATTGCTGGTTTTGGGGGGAGAGGGTTGGGCAGACTGTAGTTTCTTTTAGTGGATCAGTATCCCACATGTAATTTAAAAATATGTAAATTACTGTGTGTTTCTGCTTTTAAGGTACATTAAAATATTTTGGTCTCTTTTGTAACTTAAGTTCAAACACTTAAATGCTTCTATATTGTGCCTCTAGGTGGCAGTAAACGATCACATTACTTCCTAAGGCAAATCTTAAGTTGCAAGAGCTTCAACTACCCTAATTTTATTACCTTCATTTTAGAAGAATTGACATGTAATATTTTTAAAAGACAGCTCAACAAAGTAAATGCCTTTTTGCTAATTGAAAATCATCCCGAAGGAAAAGCATCCTTTTACATTATGGTCAAATGTTATAAACTTACAAGAACTTGGAAAGTACTTTTGACCTAGCTTTAAGGTGACTCTTGAGATCATGTGGCTCCCTAATGGAGCTAAATGACGTGTGTTAACAGTTTGAGTCTGCATATATATACTTAATGTTTTATAGACAGGATACTTTGTTGATTTATTTTTGCTTTCCTTTAAGGTACCATCATTGAATGAAGTTCCCCTTCATTATTTGAAACCTAACAGTTTTGTGAAATTTCGTTGCATGATTCAGGATATGTTTGACCCTGAATTTTACATGGGAGTTTATGAAACAGTTAACCAAAACACAAAAGCACGTGTATGTATTGCCTCTCTCATGAAACTTTCTGCTTATAATTTGTGGTATTTTTGTTCTTGTGTTGTTTATGGTAGTTTTGATTATGATACATTGATATAATACTGTTACCCTATTTTTGGGTCATAGGTTCTTCATTTTGGAAAATACAGAGATGTAGCAGAGTGTGGGGTACGTATCTTTTATCTATAAAACTTTCCTTTCTTTCTTTTTTTTTTTGAGACAGTCTCATTTTGTTGCCCTTTGTAGAGTGTTATCGTCATAGCTCACAGTAACCTCAAACTCTTGGGCTCAAGTGATCCTCTTGCCTCAGTTTTTCATTTTTAGAGAGAAGTCTTACTCTTTCTCAGGCTGGCTCTAACTTCTGAGCTTAGGCAGTCCACCCACCTCAGCCTCCTGGAAGGCTAGGATTATAGGCGTTAGCTACCCCGCACCCAGCCTAAAACATTTTTAATAAGAATTTTTTACTTGGCAAAGAAACTATTATTTATTTGATTGATCTTAAATTTATCTTGTGGGTAAATAAGTTTTAAGAAATCATGTGAAATGTTTATTTAATAGTTTTTCTGATACGATATAGTTTTGGAGTTGGTTTTTTTTTTTTTTTTTTGAGACAGAGTCTCACTAGAGACTCTGTAGAATGCCATGGTGTCACAGCTCACAGCAACCTCAAACTCCTGAGCTTAATCAATTCTCTTGCCTCATCCTCCTGAGTAGCTGGGACTACAGGCATCCGCCACAAGCCTGGCTATTTTTTTTGTTGCAGTTGTTTAGCTGGCCCAGGCTGGGTTCAAACCCACCACCCTTGGTATATGTGGCTGGTGCCATAACCACTGTACTATAGGCGCTAAGCCTAATACGATATGTTTCATTTTTTATCTTCTAAATATCTTTTAGAAGGGGGAATGAATATTGTAAATGTTAGAATTAATTCTTCTTTTTCCAATGTCTAGGTACAGTAGAACCTCCATAGTTGACCACCTCCCTACATTGACCACCTCCTTCAGTTGACCTAACTTTCATAGACCAGACCACTACATGAGGTTCCGTATGTTGACCAGTTTCTTACAGTCCCTTGGGTGGTCAACTTAGAGAGGCTCTGCTTATAGTATACATAACTTGTGAACTAAAAATTCACAGGTTATGATCAGTTCTTATAAAATGAAAGTAGATTGGGCACAGTGGCTCATGCCTATAATCCCAGCACTTTGGGAGGCTGAGGTAGGAGGATTGCTTGAGCCCAGGAGTTCTGAGAATAGCCTGAGCAATATAGCAAGACTCCATCTCTACAAAAAATAAAAAAAAGTTTGGTGGGTGTGGTAGTATGCACTTGTAGTTCCAGTTACTTGGGAGGCTGAGGCAAGAGGCTTACTTGAGCTCAGTAGGCTGAAGTTACTTACAGTGAGCTATGATCAAGCTACTGTACTCTAGCCTGGGCAGTGGAGACCCTGTCTCTAAAAAAATAAAATAAAATGAAAATAGAAGATGAAAGCAGGTCTTAGCACTTGCTTGATTAAATGTAATTAAATCTTACACTTTTTTCCTGGGAGAAAAACATATTTCTAAAAAACTTAAACTTTGGAGGCAGTAGATGAGCTAATACAATGGGGGCTCAGTGGAATGGGTAAGCTGGGGTAGAAGGAAGAGGGGTGGGGAGTCATGGTGTATGGCACACCACACCTCTTGGGGGAGTGGGACACAATTATAAGAGGGACTTTATCTAACAAATGCAATCAGTGTAACCTAATTCTTTATAACCTCACTGAATCCCAAACGATAAAAAATAAAATAAAATAAAAAACCCTTAAACTTTCTTTGCTAAAAAGTATTAATAATAGAAATTCTTACATGTCAATAATGTGAGGGAAGAAAGCAGAACACTGGATATAATTATAATTGTGAGAGGTGTAATCTTAAGGTAGACACTTACTAGAAGAGCAGTTGTAGAGGAACCACTGTATTATCTGTACTGGAGTCTGTTTGCATTACATTATTTTTTTTCTTTCTTTTGTGAGATAGTCTCACTATGTTGCCCTCAGTAGTGTGCTATGGCCTCACAGCTCACAGCAACCTCAAACTCTTAGGCTTAAGCAATTCTCTTGCCTTAGCCTACAAAGTAGCTGGGACTACAGGCACCTACCACAACACCCAGCTATTTGTTGTTGCAGTTGTCATTGTTGTTTAGCTGGCCCAGGCTGGGTTCAAACTGGCCAGCTTCAGCGTGTGTGGCTGGCACCATAAACACTGTGCTACAGGTGCCGAGCCTGCATTACTTTTCTGATAGAGCCGAACAACACGCAGGATTAAATAGAAATCTGTTGGAAAGAAAACAATTATCACAGGTAGAGATTGAGCAGACAGGTGCTTAGGCAGAACCCCAGCAGAAAAGTGGGACCTCTGTGGAGTTACCTATAAATGCATTCTCTACTTTGTGAATCCAGAATGTTAGAAGAATTTATCAGGTTATGTAGGATTTTTTATGTCTTTGGAGTCTAACTCCTGCTTACTTAAGCCTCAAGAGATGAATTTATCAAACTCTAATACTAGCCTGTTAAATTCACAGTAGTTGTTCCTGATTGAATATAGTATTCTAAATCACTGTAGATCTGGACAGGACAACTCTAATCTGCAAGGTTACTGCAAAGATTATATCAAACAAAAATGTAGCTTCCAACAGTTTATTTAGAGTAATGAAGTCAGGTTGAAAGATGGATCTTCAAGTCTTCCACCATCTTTTTTCTTTTAGAATGTTTCCATAAGATGAGTAATGTGCCAAATCTAATGGATCAACATTATAAATGTTTACTGTATGCCTTATTTAAGGACCCCTAGAACATTAGGTTAGTATATTAATACACATTTGAAAATGGGCCACTAAAATAGGTGAGGCTGCCCATTTGTGACACTACCAAAGGCTATGAGATAGTTTGTACCTATATTGCTAAAGAGTTATAAATACAAGCCCCATTTCAGGAAGGGGAGACCTTGGGCTTAGAAGGAAGGAAACAAACAAAAATTCCACCTCGTGTGTATTAATTACTTTAGGTTCAAACTTGTCATCTTTTGGGTTGTTTCTTCCTCTTAGGATTTTGCTCTGTATATTGGAAACAGAGAATATGCCTTTTCTAAGGAGTGATATCTGATTTTTAAATCTCATCTCAGAGCTTCCTAGTAATGAATATTTCATTAAATTCCTGTATTGTGTTTTGGTTGCAGCCATCATTGTTGTTTGGCGGGCCTGGGCTGGGGATTCGAACCCACCACCTTAGGTGTACGTGGCTGGCGCCTTAGCCAGTTGAGCCAGAGGCACCGAGCCAGATTCCTGTATTGTAATAGGGTGATTCTAATACTTTTCTATAAAAGAAACAGTAGATTACCATATGCTTTGTCTTTGAAAGGATCAAAAAGGATTTAATTTTGTTACCTAGGGTACAGTGTATTATGGATTCGAGGGAGACGTGTTTTGATTGTTGTATTTGAAATGATTTTATATCACTTTTCTTTTAAAAGTATTAAAAGTATGGTGACTCACACCTAAAATCCCAGCCCTCTGGGAGACGGATGGATTTCTTGAGCTCATAGGTTTGAGCAACCTGAGCCAGAGGGAGACCTCATCTGTAAAATAGCCAGGCATTGTGGAGGGCGCCTGTAGTTCCAGCTACTCGGAAGGCTGAGGCAAGAGAAATGCCTTAGCCCAAGAGTTTGAAGTTGCTGTGAGTTATGATGGTACGGCACTCTAACAAGGGCAACAAAGTGAGACTTGGTGTCCAAAAAAAAAAAGTTAATTGGGGGCTGGGCACAGTGGCTCATGCCTAAAATCCAAGGAGGCTAAGATAGGAGGATTCTTTAAGCTTAAGAATTTAAGACCAGCCTGAGCAAGAACAAGACCTCATCTCTACTATAAATGGAAAACATTAGCTGTGTGTGGTGGTACTTACCTGTAGTTTCACCTACTTGGAAGGCTAAGGCAGGAGGAGGATTGCTTGAGCCCAGGAGTTTAAGGTTGCTATGAAGTAGGTTGATGCCATGGCACTCTAGCCTGGGCAATAGAATAAGACTTGGTCTAAAATTTAAAAAAAGATTAATTTGAAATTAGTTGTTTGTTAATTATATTAATTCTTAATGTAAAGTTTTGGCTGTATATGGTATAAATAATGTGAAAATATGCTTTGCTAATTTTTTAAAAAATATTTCTTAGTACATTTAAAGAAATACTTTTTGTGTGCCTCACAGCCTCAACAAGAACTGGATTTAAACTCTCCGAGGACTACCACTCTGGAAAGACAGACTTTCTATTGTGTTCCAGTGCCTGGGGAATCCTTATGGGTAAAAGAGATATCCTTTTTGTGAAGTTTCTTATGTGTTGAATAGTTTCTAATTTTTTTTTTTTTTTAATTAAAAAGACCACAATTCAGACATAAGAGTTTCTAAAAACCTAGTCTTTTTGCTGTGGTGAAGTTAGCTGGAGAAAATATTATTCTTCATTCACAAAGCTTAGCTTTATTTTAATAAAAGGTGTTTCATTTGTTCTAAACAGGAAAACCTACAAAACAACCTAAATGTTCATAACAGAAATGCTAAAATAATGGCACATCTTTATAATGAAATCGTGTTTAAAAGATTGAGGTAGTTAATTTAAAAGTACTAAAGAAAAGAGTATCATGATAAATTATGTTAAAAAATAGTTTCAAATTAGAATTCATTCCTAGTTTCTTAAAGGAAAACAACATGTTCTTTTGAGAGGAGATCGTGAAAATATTTCAGTCTTCATTTTTATTATTAATTTGTTAATTTTAGCTAGTAATTTTTAAAGGCGTGGTTGACATACCCTGAAATGCACAGATTTTAAGGATATACTTTAGTGATTTGGATAAATCCATAAAATATATAACTTATACCCCAATCAAAATAAAGAACTTGTGCTGGAAAATTCTCCTTTGGTGTTTTCCAGGTACCACCTCTTAGATTTCTAACTTCTTACAGTGGCTCCCCAGATCACTGATTTCACATTTTTCTTGCTTCTAATATTAGTGATAAAAGCTATAGATTTCTTCCTAATCACTGCTTTAATTGCATTCCACAAATTTTGATTTGTTGTGTGTTTGCTATCATTCAGTTCAAAATATTTTTTAATTGTCCTTGTGGTTTCTTTTAACTTGACCACTTTAAACTGCTGGTTGTCTTTTTGAGGGAAAAAACATTTATATTTATGTACATAGTTACTATTTCCAGTTCTTGGTTTTTTTATATGGACTTATTTCCCTTAGCTGTATTTTTTTTTTAATAAAAATTTTTTGGAGATGAATTCTCCATTTCTGTTTAACCAAAAATGTCTTTATTTCTCTCTCTCTTTTTTTTTTGAGACAGAGTCTCATTATGTCGCTCTGGGCAGAGTGCTGTGGTGTCATAGCTCGTAGGAACCTCCAACTCTTGGGCTTAAGCAATTCTCTTGCCTCAGCCTTGCCAAATAGCTGAGAATACAGGCACTCACCACAGTGCTCAGCTACTTTTTGGTTGTAGTTGTTGTTTGGCAGGCCCCAGACTGGGTTCAAACCCGCCAGCTCTCGTGTATGTGGCTGGTGCCCTAGCCACTGAACTATAGGTGCCAAGTCGTGCTTTCACTTTTGAAGGACATTTCCACTAGATACTAGATTCTTGATTGACAGATATTTTCCCTCTTTAATACTTAAATGATACTGTGTCACTGTCTTCTGGCCTTCATTGGGTTTTGATAAAAGGTTAGCCATCATTCTTACTGTTCCCCTGTATGTCTTTTGTTTTTCACTAGCAGCTTCTAATGTTCTTTCTCTTCAGTTTTTGTCACTTTGACTATGATGCTCCTAGGTATAGTCTTTGATGAGTCATCTAATTAGCATTAGTTTTTTAAATATGTTTATCTTGGTTGGGTTTTGTTGAGCTTTTTGGATCTGTGGGTTGATACTTTTTAGAAAATTTGGGGAAATTTAGGTCATTATTTATTTAAATACTTTTTTTGTCCCAATCTCTTATCACTTTCTAGAACTTCATTTATGTGATTGTAAGTCTACTTGTTGTCCTCTAGGTGACCCAGGCTCTGTTCATTTTTGTTTTAATCTCTTTTCTCCCTTTGCCTCAGTTGGTATATACTATTGACCTGGGTTCAGTTTCGCTGGCTTTAGAAAAAAATCTCATCTCCAATCTGCTATCAGTCCCACTGAGTGTTTTTTGCTTTTTTTGTTTTCAGATATTTTATTTTTCAGTTCTAGATTTTTCATTTTGTATTTTCATTGTGAATTTCACACTTTGTTTGGGTATCTTTGTCTACTAATTTCAATGTCTGGATCATTTCTGAATTTGTTTCTATTGACTGATTATAATCCTGAGTATAGGTCACATTTTAAGAAGCACATTCCTACTTCTTTACAAAGTATTTTATTGTGTGCTGATTTACACCACTGTAGAGAATTTCATTTTTTGTCTTCAAGAATGTTACATTTTGTTCTGACATATCCTTTATTGGATCACTTTGATCTTACCAAGGCCTGGTTTGGGGATCTGTTAAGGCTTGTGTAGAGCAGCCTTTCCTGTATAGAACACAGTCATTCATGGGGTGTGCTCTTCCTAGGTCTTATCTAAATGCCTAGGAGTCTCAGCAAAGTCTAATTCTAGTACTGTACTACTTCTAGAGTCTCTTTAACTTCTGTCCCACCAGCAGGTATTCTCTCTGAGCTTGGCACTCTTTTCTCCACCAGCAAGAACAGGGTGTCTGCTTCATTTTGTTTCTGTTTAGAAAACACCTGAGAGAACCGGGAGAATGTGGAATTTATATGTGTTTTTCTTCCTTCAAAGATCTAGCCTTATGCTCTCTGTTGTCCAGTGACTGAAAAGAATTGCTTCAAACATTTTACCTGTTTACATAGTTGAAGGCAGCTGAGGTGGGGGCAAAGAGTTGGTACCTATACTCTCATGACCAAAAACTAGAAGTCTAGCCTCTTAAAAACAAATACATTTCCATTTTAATTGAATTGCCAAACTGATAATCTTTTATGAGTCATCTAATTAGCATGAAATTTAGGCTATTTCTCAGTTCGTGGTAGTCTTTTCTTAACTTTTCATTTAACGCCTATGTTAATACAAACCAAGCTCGAGTCAGTCCCTCAACATCCTATACTCCCAGTCGTCACAAGAGGAGTTATGAAGATGACGAAGATATGGACCTACAGCCCAATAAACAGAAAGACCAACATACAGGTGCCAGACAAGCAGGTAGTATGTGCCAGCAGGCTTCCTGTAGACTTCTGCTCTCTTACAGTCGATTGGTTTAAGAATAAATTATTCCATAACATAGCTTTAGATTTAGGAGCTGTTGATGACGTGCAACCTTACGTTCAGGTTTATAACAATTGTAGACAGTTTTGGTTTATAACTGAACAATTAGATAGCACTTAGTGTGAGAATTGCCTGCTCTAAACATGTTTTTATAGTCTCAAGTGGTTAGCTGGACAAAGTCTCTTCAATCTTTATATTTTTTTCCCAAATCCTAAGTTATGGAAGTATAGTACTTTACTCTAAAAATTAGTTATTTAGGCTCGGCGCCTGTGGCTCAATTGGCTAAGGCACCAGCCACATACACCTAAGGTGGCGGGTTCGAATCCCCAGCCCGGCCCACCAAACAACAATGATGGCTGCAACCAAAAAATGGCCAGGCGTTGTGGTGGGCGCCTGTGGTCCCAGCTACTTGGGAGGTGGAGGCAGGAGACCTTGCTTGAACCCAGGAGTTGGAGGTTGCTATGAGCTGTGATGCCATGGCACTCTGCCCAGGGGGATAGCTTGAGGCTCCGTCTCAAAAAAAAAAAAAAAAAAGCAAAAATTAGTCATTTATATTAGAAAGCATCATTTCTCATTTTGAAAGGAATATTGGTACTTTTATTTTGTAGAACTAAAAACATCAAAGGAAAAACAGAATTGTCATGTATGAGATGGATTTGTATAGTTATTTTTTTCTTTCTTTCTTTTTTTTTTTTTTTGTGATAGAATCTCAAGTTGTTGCCCTGGGTAGAGAGCTATGGCATCACAGCTCACAGCAACCTCTAACCCTGTGACTTAAGTGATTCTCTTGCCTCAGCCTCCCAAGTTGCTGGAACTACAATGCCCAGCTGTTTTTGGTGGGGGTGGGAGGAGGACAAAGTCTCAAGCTGTTACCCTGGATAGAATGCTGTGGCATCACAACTCACAGCAACCTCAAACTCTTGGGCTCTACTGATCTCCTGCCCCAGCTTCCCAAGTAGCTGGGATTACAGGCACCTGCCATACACCCGGAAATTTTTTGTTGTTGTTGTCGTTGTCATTGTTGTTAGGCAGGCCTGGGCTGGGGTTCGAACCCACCAGCCTTGGTGCATGTGGCCAGTGCCCTACTCACTGAGCTGTACAGGTGCTACACAACTCAGCTATTTTTTTGTTGTTGTTGTTGCAGTTGTCATTGTTGTTTTAGCGGGTCCAGGCCGGGTTTGAACCACCAGCCTCCAATTATGTGGCCAGTGCCCTGCCCACTGAGCTATGGGCACTGCCCTGTACTAGTTATTTTTTGAAACATGCTTAAAGTACAACTATTTCTGATTAAAACAGAGACCAAAAATTGAAATTTCCTGAAAGCCTGAGAGAATCTGCTTGTTTGTTTTTATAAAAGGAACTATTGGCATCATAGAATTTCAGAATTGCCATAAATTATTGATTTCAATCATAGCTTTTATAAAGCAGTGAATTTTTTTGTTACAGCAGTTAAGTTTGTCTTTATTTCTCCTTTTATCTGCTACTCACTTCCCTTTAGCACCTTTTTGCCTAATTATTTTTTAGACATAGTCTTACTCTGTTGCCCCAAGCTAGACATAAGCCAAATAAAGAAAAGGAAGGACTACAGATAGTTGCCATTATGTAAGCCTAAACGGATGGTAAGAAGATTGACCAAAAATAAGTGACTACATTTCATTTTGTTCCTGTGCGACCTTTTTTTGTTTGTTTGTCTCACTTTGTCCCCCTGTGGTATCATAGCTCAAAGCAACCTCAAACTCTTGGGTTCAAACAATCTCAGGTCCGCATGCCTCAGCCTTGCTAGTAATTTGGGCTGTAGGCAAACACTATCACACCCAGCTAGTTTTTCTCTTTTTAGTAGAAATAGGGTCTCTTGCTCAGACTGGCCTCGAACTCCTGTGTTCAAGCAGTTCACCTGCCTCGGCCTCCCAGAGCGCTAGGATTACAGGTGTGAGCTACTGCACCAGGCCCTGCCTTCTATTTCTTGCCTTTGTATGGGCTTTTTATACTTTTGAGTACTTTAATTATGTGAAGTTCAACTTGTTAATTTCTAGTCAGTCTTTTAGGCTATACATTCTTTTAACCTTTTTATTTTGAGATAAATGTAGATTTACATGAAGTTAATAATAAGCAATACAGAGACATCTTGTTTCACCCACTTCACCCAGTAGTGACATAGAATATCACAACCAGGAAATGATCATTGATATAATTACTGGCCTTATTCAGAATTCACATTTTTACATTTGTTTATTTGTGAATATTTAGTTCTCTGCAATTTTATTACATATGTAAATTTATGTGATTACCAGCACAGGTAAGATACAGGGTTATTCATTAGTCAGATCTTTCATGTTGCCCTTTTAGGAACATACCTACCTTTTTCTTATCTCCTTTCTCTCCAAAAGACCCTAATCCCTGGTAACTACTTACCTGTTCTCCATTTCTATAGTTTTGTCATTGTAAGAATTTTATATAAATGAAATACATTTATGTAAACTTGGAGGATTGGGGGTTTTTTTGGTTGTTTTTTGAGATAGAGTCTTACTTTGTCACCCTCAGTAGAGTGCTATAGCATCATAGCTCACAGCAGGTTCCAGCTCTTGGGCTTAAGCAATTCTCTTGCCTTTGCCTCCCAAGTAGCTGGAACTACAGGCGCCTGCCACAACATTCAGCTATTTTTAGAGATGGGGTCTCGCTCTTGCTCAGGCTGGTCCCAAACCCGTGAGCTTCGGACAGTCTACCTGCCTTGGCCTCCCAGAGTGCTAGGATTATAGGCGTAAGCCACTACTCCTGGCCAGGATTTTTTTTTTTTTTTTTTTGAGACAGAGCCTCAAACTGTTGCCCTGGGTAGAGTGCTGTGGCGTCACAGCTCACAGCAACCTCCAACCCCTGGGCTTAAGCAATTCTCTTGCCTCAGCCTCCCAAGTATCTGGGACTACAGGTACCCACCACAAAGCCTGGCTATTTTTTGGTTGCAACTGTTACTATTGTTTGATGGACCCAGGCTGGATTTGAACCCACTAGCTCAGATGTATGTGGCTGGCGCCTTAGCCACTTGAGCCACAGGCACTGAGCCCGGGATTGGTTTTTTTATTCAGCGTAATTCTCTTCAGATCCATTCAAGTTCAGTGTATCAGTAGTTTGCTGGCTTTTTGATTCTGATTAGTCATAGCTCAAATTGTAACTATTCGAGGGTAGGTGTTGTCTTTTAATGGTTTGTATATCCCCAGCAACTAGTCTGATTCCTAATGCATAGTATATGGTAATAAATATTTGATAAGTGGTTTTATTGTGCTTAATATGTAGAAGAGAGTATGTTCTACCAAAGTGCTTTATTGTCAGTAAACCATGTATCCCTAGGTCACAGATGTCAAAGTAACCATATCTGATATTAACTTGTATTTTTTTGTTTTGTTCTATTTTTTGAGACAGAGTCTTGCTCTGTCTTCTTGGCTGGAGTGCAGTAGTATCATCTTAGCTCACTGCAACCTCAAACTCCTGGGCTCAAGCTTCTCCTGTCTCAGCCTCCCAAGTAGCTGGGGCTACAGGCACATGCCACCACACCTAGCTATGTTTTTTCATTTTTAGTAGATATGGAGTTTTGCTCTTGTTCAGGCTGGTCTTAAACTCCTGACTTCAACTGATCTTCCTGCCTGGGCCTCCCAGAGTTCTAGGAATACAAATGTGAGCCACCACACCCAGCTTAATATTAACTATTGAAAGTACATAATACAAGATTGATGTGAAAAATTGGTTGCCATTTTATAGTAGAAAATACTTTTTCAGATCTTCATATTTATCTTTATTTTCTTATAGGTCAGACCAAGGACCTTAGTTAGTATGTGCTATTTTCTTAAAAACTGTAATAACTTGAACTTTATGAGCTCAGAAGCATCATTTTATCATTTATATCAAACTTGAAATGTACTTATGGACTGTTCCTTTTCTCCAGGAGACCTTAGAAATAACTTAAGTGCAATACTGTTTTTTGAATTTAGGGAGTGTTGGTGGTCTTCAGTGGTGTGGAGAGCCGAAGCGTTTAGAAACTGAAGCTTCTACTGGCCGACAGCTGAACTCCCTGAACCTCTCTTCTCCTTTTGATCTGAATTTTCCATTGCCAGGAGAAAAGGGGCCTGCATGCCTTGTTAAGGTAATAAAACCTCTCATAGATCTGACAATGACATGTATGTCTCTCAAAAATTAAAATGGAAAACTCTTAGCATTTGTATTCTTTTGCTGCTGTAAGGAATTATTGCAAAGTTAGTAGCCTAAGGCAGTACAAATGTATTCTCCTTCAGGCTTTAGATCAGAAGTCTGTCTGACAGGGGACTCACTGGGATAAAATCCAGTGGGTGCCTGTAGTGCCAGCAGTATTGCATCCCCAGAATCTAGGGGAGAATCTCGTTTTGTTTTGTTTTGTTTTGTTTTAACCTTCTGTAGCTTCTAGAGGCCACCTATATACCCCAGTTTGTGACCCCTTCCTCATTCAGAGCCAGCAAAATTGTATCTTTTTAACCGTTTTTTTATGATCATATCTTATCTGACTATAGCCAGAAAAGGTTGCCTGATTTTAAGGACCTATGTTTGATTACACTGATAATCCAGGATAATGTCTCCTTCTCAGAGTCCTTAATTTAATCACACCTGCACGGTTTTTTTTGGCATGGAAGGTAGTATACTCACAAATTCTGGGAGTTAGTATCTTTGGGGAACCCTTTTTCTGGCTACCACTGCTTTTTTTTTTGCAGTTTTTGGCCAGGGCTGGGTTTGAACCCTCTACCTCCGGCATATGGGGCTGGCACCCTGTTCCTTTGAGCCACAGGTGTCGCCTGACCACCACATTCTTAAGGAATCAAAGAATATGTGCTACATGAGAGGCAGATTTTTTGCTAACACCACAAGGTTCTCTATGAGTTTGATAGGAATCCTTGCAACAAGTGTAATGTTAATGCATAACAACTTTGAGGTGAGATGAAAACATTTGAAAATGGTCTGTTTTCTCCTGCCTTTCTCTATATTTCTTGATCTGCTCAGACCTCTCATGTATTACGTAGGTTTTTGGTTTTCAGGTTTTCATCTTGCATTGACAACAAGTTTTTAATCTCCATAATTCCAATGTGGAAAGTCGAGAAACCTGATTTATAGAATGGTTTTTATTATAGCACTTTAAGATATGTTTATACTTTTGACACCAAGAGGCCTACATGATGTGGGGCACATGATGGTGAACAAGGAGGTATTTGCTGTTAAGGGTTAACCAGTTTTTAATAATTGGCACAAAATTTAAAAAAATTAAAAAAGAATCAAAGAATATTTTCAACATAGAAGTAGAACAATGTTTTCATTTATGTCTGCTTCCTTCCTGTATCATTTCTAACTTCAAAATGCCTTTGTCATTTTTACTGTTCTTCCTTCTCTTAGCAAAACTCATTTCTGACTTGTATTTAAAATAAAATGAAATAAAGGAAGGGTAAAAACTATTAATGGTTCTTTTATTCTGATATTTAATCCTGATAACTGAATAAGTAATAAAAGTTTCAAAAATAGTCATTGAGAATTTCCATTCTTGGTGGTTTTTACTTAAATGGCCCTTCAGTTACTGTGAAAAATCTTCTAGCCAGCTTAAGTTTTGTGTTAATCCTACTAATTTCACATAGTTTATAAATAAGCCCAAAGTTAACAATCTTGGGTAGTTTTTTTTTTTTTTTTTCTTCTGTTGGTTTGGTTAATAAGTTTTGAGATAATACATGGTACCAGTTTTAATTGACTAAGTTTTGAGATAATACTTGGTACCAGTTTTAATCGACTATCAGCCTTTGGGAAAAGCCATTTCTTTGAAGTAGTATGATATATTGAATCAGACATTGATCTAGGAATCAGGAATCCTATTATAGTTTTAAGCTTATTTGTTTACTAGCAGATTGACTTTAGGCAAGTACCTTACTTATCTTGGTCTCAATTTATGAAATAAAGGAGTCGCTTTAAGGTCCATTTCCTGATCTAAAATTCTGATATTTTTATTACTTCAAGACAAATATCTTAGGCTTTTTTGTGTTAGTCCTAACAATGTGATTTTGTGTGGGTCTCTTGTTAGGTCTATGAAGATTGGGATTGTTTCAAAGTAAATGATATTCTTGAGCTATATGGCATACTGTCTGTGGATCCTGTGCTTAGTATACTGAATAATGATGAAAGGTGAGTCTATTTGCTTCCTTTTTTTGATCATTTTAGATTTTGTTATAATTCCAGACCTCCTGGAAAGTTATAGGATCGTTACAGAGAACTCCGTTTTACCCAGATTTAATAGTTATCAATACTTACACCCCATGTGCTTTCTCATTCATTAATGCTCTCTATGCACACATTTTTCTGAAACACTTAAAGGTACATTGCAGACATCAAACCCTTTTCCCCCTAAATTCTTAGCAGACCAGGGCTGGATTTGAACCTGCCAGCTCTTTTGTATGTGGCCGGTGCCTAGCTACTGAGCTACAGGCACCAAGCCAACCTCTAAATTCTTGAGTTAATATTTCCTAAGTACGATGATTTTCTCATATATAATCAGTGTAGTAGTCAAAATTAGGAAATTTCCCATGAATATGTGACATACTAATCCACAGTCCTTACTTAATTTTTCTAATATGTCTCAGTCATGTTCTTTTTTGTACTCACCACCTCCTATCCTTGCTTAAAGATCCATAGGATAACTCATTGTGTGAATCTGAAATAATCTTTAATCTTTGTCTTTCATGGCCTTGACGCTATTTGGGATGAGATAGGGAAGATATGTTGAGAGTCTATAAATAATATTCCGTTTCTCATTAAGCTTTTACAGTTATTTTAGCCTCTGTTGGTGATTTTTACTTTAATTAATTAATTCTATGTTGGCAGTTGTCTAACTAGGTCATTCCTTCTCCATTTATTTTCTGATATTCTACTGTAAGAGATTTCTATTCAAGTAATTAATTTTTGATGTCAGTGTGGACTGATGGATTTATTCAATGTCAGTATTGTTTATTTTGAGACTCAAATTTTCTCAGATGTGGCAAGCAGGCTCTGGGTCCCCCCCCCCTTTTTTTTAGATGACCTTATTGTTGTTTAGCACTTATTTTCTTGTTCATTAAGCTGTTTCAGTCTTTCTTATATTTCTAGCCCTATATTAGCCATTCTTTTCAAAGAGCACCAGTTTCATCAAGTGGGGACTTTTGTTTAAAAACCAAGATCTAAGTGGTAGGTGTGCTCATTGGTACTTGTTAGCTTTGCTTTTAGGCCCTTTTAGTAGACAGAGCCAGGATACATACACATACGACCATACACATTTACATATACAATGTGCCTATATATACATGAGTTCATAATGTATTCGTGATTCCAGTTCAGCACCACAGATGTTCTAGTTGTTTTCCTTTATTTGTAACTCTCTTTTCTAATAGAAACTTGACTTTCGTTATCCACAGTACATCATTTGCTCATACCACTAGAAAACAAAAATCTAGTAACAAAAGTTCAATGTTTGTTGATGGGGGGGCTTCGTTTTCCAGTCTTACTTTGTCACCCTGGGTAGAACACAGTGGTGTCATCCTAGCTCACTGTAACCTCAAACTGCTGGGCTCAAGCCATCCTCTTACCTCAGCCTGCTGAGTAGCTAGGACTGCAGTTGTGTACCATCACACCTGGCTCATTTTTCTTGCTTTTTATAGAGATGATGTCTGACTGTGTTTCCCAGGCTGGTTTTGAACTCAGGCAGTCATCCTGCCTTGGCCTCCCAAAGTGCTAGGATTCATGATTCTTACCTGAATCAATTATTGCTGTGTTACCCGTTGTCTAACTGAGTCATTCTGTCTACATTTATTTTCTGGCATTCCTTCTACATTTTTTCGTCTATTGTTTAGATTTTTTTTTTTTTTAGATATAGGAAACATTATCATTGTTACCGATCAAAACTATGCAAAAAACTGTCAGGAGTATTATTTCCTGCTACCCCCATTCCTGCTTGCCTGGTCCTACCTGAGCTCCCCAGCAAATCTTTATTCTCACTTTCTGGTTCATTCTTCATATATATATATTTTGCAACAATAAGTAGATCCATGTGTATTCTGTTACCACCCTTTTCTTCTATAAAAAGTGGCATAGGATATATACTCATACTTCATTTTTTATCTTAACAATATGTCTTGGAAATCCAGATCTTCCTCATTCTCTTTTATTTTGAGATTTCCAAAATTAAGGACTGATGTTCCCGATCGAGTTCTCTTGTTGAATACTGGATATTTGTCTTGGTTTCTGCATAGAAAGAACTTAATTTTTCACACTAAAAAGAAATAGTGCAAAATAAAAATTGTAAATAACTTTAAGATAGCAATCCCTTAATTATAGTATATAAAATTGCTTATATTGGCAGTTGATGGTTATGATGACTTTCCAGCTTTATTTACTTCATTACTGAGGAAGCTTAGGTTTAAAAACACAGACAGGCAAATGACTTAGGTTGGGATCCTTATTTGGCCACTTATTAGTTGTGTGTCCTTTGATTTGATTTCCTCATTGTAAATAAATATAGTTGTGAGGTTTTAATTTGTGTAAAGCATTGAACATTGTCTGTCATATATCATATACTATGTAGAAGGTTGTCATTGTTCTAATAAAAGAAGGTAGTTGTATGAATTTATTACTCTAAATTCTATAGAATCTATAAAATTTAGTCATTAGTAAGCGGTGCCTGTAGCTCAATGGGTAGGGTGCTGACCACATACACCGAGAATGGTGGGTTCAAACCCAGTCCAGACTTGCTAAAATAACAATGGCAATTGCAAAAAAATAATAGCTAGGTGTTGTGGTGGGCGCCTGTAGTACCAGTTCCTTGGGAGGCTGAGGCAAGAGAATTGCTTAAGCTCAGGAGTTTAAGGTTGCTGTGAGTTGAGTTGGCTCACTCTACCAGGGCCACAGCTTGAGACTGTCTCAAAAAAAAAAAAAAAAAAAAAAAATTTTTAGGCTTATATATACAGTATGGCCGGCGACATTAACTAGCACTCGCTCTACTCTCTAACAGGAAAGCAGCAGACTACTACAAGAGACTGAACTAGATCTGCCTCTATTTCCAAAAGACTAACATTCAGCTTTTGCTCACAAAAAGAAGCCAGGGAAATTTTTTAGTCCTTTTTTTTAGAAAAAGTTAATTTAAAATTACAGCAAAAAAAGGAACCTAACTTTAGTAACATAGCTGGAATAATCGGCAGCGGCGGGAGAAGCGGTTTAATTTAGTTGATTTTCTGTGGTTGTTGGTTGTTTGCTAGTCTCACAGTGATGGAAATTGCACATTTTTTCGAAGGGATGGAGAAGCTACTGGAGATTTGGTTCTCCTGGCAGCAACCTGATGCAAACCAAGGATCTGGGAATCTTCATACTATCCTGAGATCTGAGTGGGGCATACTTTTGAAGGATGTGCAGTGTTCAATCATAAGTGTGACAAAAAACTGGCAAGCAGGAAGCTTATGTACTCAGTGAGAGTAGCATGTTTGTCTCCAAGAGACGTTTCATTTTGAAGACATGTGGTACCACCCTCTTGCTAAAAGCACTGGTTCCCCTGTTGAAGCTTGCTAGGGATTATAGTGGGTTTGACTCAATTCAAAGCTTTTTTTATTCTCATAAGAATTTCATGGCTCGGCCCCTGTGACTTAATTGGCTAAGGTGCCAGCCACGTACACCTAAGGTGGCGGGTTCGAATCCCCAGTCCGGGCCCGAATCCCCAGTCCGGGCCCACCAAACAACAATGATGGCTGCAACCAAAAAATGGCCGGGCGTTGTGGCGGGCACCTGTGGTCCCAGCTACTTGGGAGGCGGAGGCAGGAGACTCCCTTGAGCCCAGGAGTTGGAGGTTGCTATGAGCTGTGATGCCATGGCACTTTACCCAGGGGATAGCTTGAGGCTCCGTCTCAAAAAAAAAAAAAAAAAAAAGATCTTACTCTGGCTCAGGCTGGTCTTGAACCTGTGAGCTCAGGCAATCCACCTGCCTAGGTCTCCCAGAGTGCTAGGACTGCAGATGTGAGCTACCATGCCCAGCCCAAGACAAAATGATTTT
>CAUYQV010018040.1:0-14287 GCA_963574575.1 Galagoides demidoff
AGCTCATAGCAACCTCCAACTCCTGGGCTCAAGCGAGTCTCCTGCCTCCGCCTCCCAAGTAGCTGGGACCACAGGCGCCCGCCACAACGCCCGGCCATTTTTTTTTGGTTGCAGCCATCATTGTTGTTTGGCGGCCCGGGCTGGGGATTCGAACCCCCCACCTTAGGTGTACGTGGCTGGCGCCTTAGCCGATTGAGCCACAGGCACCGAGCCCATTTTTCGTGTTTTTAATGGTGAAGTCTCTTTTCATATACAGAAGGTACCAAAAAGTATACATATTTTAACAAAGAAGAAAACTGTATTCAATTTGTAATACTCACTACATACTCATAACCAAAGATGAATATGAGTCATGCTGAGCCCCTTTTATAATTGCAGAGTCAAACATAACTCGAGTATCCCCAATATGTAATGCAGTTTTTCCTTCCTTAAAATGTGTAGATAGATTTTGCAGCCTCTGTATTTTGCCCCTTTAAAAATTTTCATTATCTGTCTTCTGTTTATTGGATTGTAGGAATCATTTAGGTATTTGGGGGTACATCGCCTTATCAGCTTACTGTTCTCTGAATATTTTCTCCCTGTCCTTGTCTTGCCTTTTCATTTCCTCAAAAGTGTTTTCCAAAGACTAAAACTTTTCAGTTTTGAGATGTATAATTTGTTTCTATTTCTTTTGTGGGTTTATGCTTTTGCTGTCTATTATTAGATGACTTTGCCCCTAACCTAAAGTCAAAAGAACATTACTCTGTGTTTTATCTCATAGGATTTGTTTTTAATTTAATATGTTCAGATCTATGAACCATATTGGATTTTTCATATGTCGTGAGGGGTGGTTTCTTTTTTTTGAATACACAGTTATTCCAGCTGCGTTTATTGAAAAGACTGCCACTCCCTTCCTCCATCAACTTACTTGTCACCTTTGTTGGAAATCAATGGGCTATAAACGTGTGTGTCTGTGAAGTCGCTCTCCTGCCTCATTGATCTGTGTGTCCAGCCTTGTGCGGCTTTGACACCTCTTTGATTACTTACTATGACTTCATAGGAAGTCTCAAAATCAGGTAGTGCTCGTCTTCCAGTATTTTTTTTCTAAACTGTTTTGGCTTTCCAAGGTCCTTTCTATATAGATATAAATATTACAAACTGCTTGTCCATTTCTCCATACAAAGACCACAGGAATTTTGTTTGGGTTTGTACTGAATTTAGGAATTAAATTGGGAGAACAGACATCTTTCCATTCATTAATATGGTATATTGTTCCATTTAGTTAGGCCTATTTCAGCCTCTCCGCAATGTTTTGTGATTTTCCATGTCTTGCATACGTCTTCCACAGCTGTTAAATTTATCTCTTAGAACTTAGTGATGCTATCTATGTGTGTTAATTTCTTGATTCATCATATTGACCAGGCCTTCCAGCACAAATTTACATAAAAATAGTGAAAGCAAGCACGGTTTTGTTCCAAATTTTAGGGGAAAGCACCTAACATTTTATAATTATTCACAATTATGTAGTTTGTTAACTATAGCTGCTTTTTTGCTTTTAAAAAGGCTTACTCTAGTATGAGTTTATTGTTTTTCTATATAACAAGACATTTGCTGGCACCATTTTACTTGGTTGATGGTTCCAGAGAAATTTTTGACACACATTCATTTTCTTAAACATTATCTCAGAAATCCAAGAGATGTCACAAGAGAATCTCAGGAGACATCCACTTTTCATACCTGTTTTCAGGCACAGGCTTTTAAAACAATAGATGACTTTTATCAGTTTTTGAAAATTCCTTTGTATTCATAACTTGCTAAGACTTTCTTTTCATTATTATTTGTGAAAGGCTATTTAATTTTGTGAAATAGTTTTTGAAAAATATTTTCTGAGAAAATCATATTGGCTTTCTATTTTAGTCAATAGTTAATATTGTAAATTACACATTGATTAAATTTTAATAATTGTTGATCTTATATTCTTTACATAAGCCCATTTGTTTTGTTTTTATATATTGCTGATTTCAAGTAGCTACCACTTGTGATAAGGATTTTTTACATCTATGTTAATGAAGGATATTGGTCTGTAGGTTTTTTTTCTTGCAATGTCTTATGCTGGTTTTAATATCCCAACAAGTATGACTCCAAAAGTGCAAAGTTTTTCTTTTTTATTTTCTAAAAGAGTTTGTGTAGTATTGGCATGATTCCTTTTGCAGTTGTTTAGTTAGAATTTGTGAATGATGACATTTGGGATTGGAGTTGTATTAGTAGAAATTCTTGAGTGACATTTGATAGATTTTGTCTTTTAAGGGATTTGCCCATTTTATTTAAGTTGTCACACATTATTGTCATACAGTAGTTAATATAATTTTCTTATTACCCTTTATTATCTGTAGCACCTCAAGTGATGACCCCACCTTGAAATTTTAATATCATTAACTTAGTTTTCCTCCATACTTCCTGATCAGACTGGCAGTATTACTACTATTATTATTATTTTTAGAAACAGAGTCTCACTTTATTGCCCTTTGTAGAGTGCCTTGGTTTCACAGCTCACAGCAACCACCTCCAACTCCTGGGCTTGGGTGATTCTCTTGCCTCAGCCTCCCAAGTAGCTGGGACTACAGGCACTCGCCACAACGCCCAGCTATTTTTTTGTTGCAGTTTGCCTGGGGCTGGTATAATTATTGACTTATATTGATCTTATCAAAGAACCAGCCTTTTTTTCCCCAGGGACTTTTCTTTGACGCATTACCAACTCCCATTTCATGTATTTCCTTTCTTACCTTCATAATTTCCTTTCTTCTTTCTTTTGGTTTCATTTGGGTTTCTCTGTTTTCCTGTAACATTTTCTCAAAGCGCATGTTTAGATACTTGGCTTTAAGTCTTTTACTTTTCTAATATTGGCACTTGAAGCTTTAAATTTCCCTCAAAGCACTGCTTTGTTTCTCCACATATTTAGTATGTTATGTTTTTATTATTGTTCAGCAAAAATTTTACATTCCACATGACTACTTTTTTGAAATATGAATTTTAAGATGTGTTTTGTTTGATGTGAAAATATTTGTATTTTTAAATATCTTGTTGTTTCAATTTATGATTGAATTTTGTTCTTATCAGAGAATATATTGTCTGTATGTTTTCTTTATTTTTAAACATATATTAAAATTTATATTTTTAAGTATTTTTTAATTTTTTGAAATTAATATGAGGGTACAATTTTTAGGTTACAATGTTCTCACTTCCAGGGTAAAGTTCCATTTGTAGAAGAGCCCCTTACCCGGGGGAGGGGGATGGCATTTTATACACCCTCACAATGTGCACATTAGGTAAGATCCCACCTCATGCCCTCCTCCTTCTGCCAAACATCCTCCTTTCCCCTCCTGCCTCCCTCTACCCCTGAACATCTGTATGTTTTCAATACTTTTAAAATTATTATTATTATTTTGATTTTAATGGCCAAGCACATGGTCCCTCTTAGTGAATGCACCATGTTAATTGAACCAAAATGTGCCTTCCACAATAATTGCATGGTTTGATCTATAAATATAAATACCTATTAAATCTAGAAAGTTAATAGTACTGTCCAGATCTTATATAAGCCTGCTTGATTTCTGTCTAGTATTTCTATATGTTCATGAGAAAATGCATCAAAATTTCCACTATTGTATAAATGCATATTTTCTCCTCAAATTCTATTCCTTTTTATTATATGTATTTTGGAGATTTCTTATTAGACCCATATATATATATTTTTTGTAGTTTTTGGCCAGGGCCAGGTTTGAACCCGCCACCTCCAGTATATGGGGCAGGCCCCCTACTCCTTTGAGCCACATGCACTGTCCAGGCTCAAATATTTTTTTATTAACATCTTGTCCTATGGGTGAAATTACTCACTTGTCATCAGAAGAATATCAATAATAATACTCTTTGTTTAAAATCTACTTATGTGATATTGTTACAGATAATCAGTATTGTTTTCATGGTATATCTTTTTGTGTTCTTTCCCTTTAAAACTGAGTATTTATATTTGCAGTCTATCTCTTGGGAGTAGCATATACATGAGTTTATTTTTTAATGCATTTTGAGAAACTCTGCATTTTAATTGGGATGTTTGGTCCATTATCATTTAAGGCAGTAAATATGATAATTGAATATGTGCATATTTTATTATATTTGTGTTTGTCTCTTGTAATTTCTGATCCTCTTTGTCTTTCTTCTGGCCCTTTTCTGGATTGTTTGAAATATTTTTAGAGTTTTGTTTAATTCTTAATTAATTTTTTTTGCTATACCTTTTTGCATTTTTTAATAGTTGTTCTGAGAATTTCACCCTGCACCTCCTTAACATATTAGTCTGCTTAGAATTAATCTTGTCTCACTTTACATAAAAAAATATATAAACCTTGACTCCATGTTCTTCTACCCATAATGTCTTTTATATTTGTCATATAGATTGTTTACATATATTATAAACCCCATAGTATAATGATGTAATTTTTGTCTTAAACGTTCATATGTATTTTAGAAAACTTACAAAGAAAAATTTTTTATATTAATTTAGATACAGTGAATGCCCATGTGCTTCAATTTCCCTGAATTTTGTATCTTTCAGGTAACCTGAAATAACTTTTATGTAGTATTTCTTATAGACTGGCTAACCCGAATAACTTTTATGTAATATTTCTTTTATTATAGACTGGCTAACAGTGAATTCTCTTTATTTTGCCTTTATTCTTAAAGGATAGTTTCAACTGATATGGAATCCAAGGTAGTCAGTATATATTTTTTGATGTCTTTGAGATGTTTTCCCATTTTTTTCTGATTGCCATGGCTTTTGATGAGAACACAAATGTTTGAAATATTTTTTCCTGAATGTAATACATACATCCTTTTTCTCTAGCTACTTGAAAGAATTTATATTGTGTGTGTGTGTTTGTAACATTGGATTAAATGTGCCTAGACATAATTTTATTTGTATATATCTACCTATGTTTCCAAAGTTCTTGAATATGCAAATTTACATCTTTTAATTGTAAAATACCTGGTCACTGTTTCTAGCATAATTTCTGCCTTCTCTTGCTGCAATCTTTCCGGGACTCCCAAGACATATATGACATGTAGAACTTTAGATTTCCTCCCCTGATGTCCTCAGACTCTGTTAATTTTTAAAAAGTATTTTTTCTCTCTGTTCTTCAGATTGTATAACTTTCATTATTCTAACTTCAAATTCACTGACTCTTTTCTCTGTCATATCCATGTTGTTATCAAGTAAACTATTTTATTTCAAATATTTTATTTTTAGTTTTATCCTTTGTTTTTGTCATCTTCAACAGATACTTTTTAGAGGATTCTTTTCATTCAGCATGAACATATTTTCCTTGTTATGCATAGATAATAACTTACTAAACTTTGCTGATTTCCACATCCAGATCATCTCATGTTAGCGTCCCTTGTTTTTTAGTTGGCATTCTCCTTAACACGTGCCTCCTGCCTGTTCTCACTCCGTCACCCCATCATTTTTCCCGTGCTTCCAAATATGAACCCAACACTGTAACCTGAGAGGCTCTGGTCTTCCCCTACCTTCAGGTAATGTGGGTATCATAATGATAATTAACGTTTAATAAATGATTACTGTGGAAATTCAGGGAATTTCCCTGAATAACCACTAGAGATTTTTAAAATGTCAGTTGATACTCTGGTTCAACTAGTAGCTGAATAAAGAGTGATTATGCATTCCTATCAGGTTCATCACTGGTGAAATCCAGTTGAAGCTGCCTGCCAGTTATCTAGTCAGAAGTGGCAAGGGTTAAAAGTATTGAGACCCTGTCATGGCCCCACATTACTTGGCACAGAATCTAGAAATGTATCTTGCTCTCTGGGACCTTGCTGATTGATTGGTGGATCTCTGCTTAGATGGTTACTCTGCACCATTAGAATTTAATGTGAGTGTAAAGGTTATTACATGTTATGAATAAACAGTGTTCTGCATTGAACCAAATTCCACCCTTTTACTGGAGAGCTACAACTCATCACCTTCTGTTAGGTACAATTCCTAAAAATACCTACCATTCTTGGTGCAAAACAGAAAAATATTTTCTTAGGGTATGTTTGCCTTGTAATTAATGATACAATTAACTTTTCCTGAATGCTAAAGTCAGACTCTTCTTTGTCTCTGGATGATAGCCAGTAAAGTGCTCCCTCCCGTTTTTTGTTGCATCTCTCTATATTTTTTTTTTATTTTTTTTTATCTCTCTATATTTTTAAAGACAGTTTACAGTTTACAAGTTTGTAGCTCTGCCTTTCCTTCTAAATGTCTTTCCCTGTCATGGTTTAATGTTGGTTTGGCCATAGTCCTTTTCTCTTTCTCCTTTTCTCCTTCCACTTTTCCCTTTACTATATTTTCTCTCCTATTTTAAATTAATTCACATAAAATACAGTTTAATTACTTATTACTTTTTGCCATCTTGATATTTTCTCATATTGCATAGCCTGGCTGCAAAATTAACTGCTTCCTTCCACTTCTTTCTTTAGAAGGCTAATCTTTCTACGCTTGGTCTCATCATTTCTCAGCTTCTGTGGATTTTGTACATACCCAAGCCTGTCTTGTGCTTCTCCTTAATAGAGGTCCATGCTCTCTTCATCTCAGAGGAGAGACCAAATCCTCATCATTTTTGTGTCCATTTAGTCAGGGCTTTATTTAGTGCCTGTGTTGTGCCTGCATGAGGGACTCCCAATTGATGCCAGTACTGCTGCTTCCAGAACCACATTTGGAATAGACAGTTTCTGGAATATTCTGGAATATTAGGTATAGTCGAAGGTTAGATTAAAAAGTATTTCCCCATCTGATACAAATAACATAGGTAATTTTATGCAAGCATACAAATTCAATGCAAATTAAAATTTATAGTCACTAAGAAAGCAGACTATACTGCAAGTGACCATAACTAAATTGAAATATACATACATATGCTAAATTTTTATTTTTCTTTATTTGTATAAAATTGGGATCAACTAGGGTCCAGTTATTCAATACAGAAATATTTTTTATAAAAATGGGGAAATGTGACATATATTGAACTCATAAGCAGTGGAGAGATCACTCGAATTCTTTGGTACAGGGGACACCAATATTTAGCCTGTCTGATGTTAGATTACTACAACTGACGAAGAAGCTTAGGTTGTGAGTTTGGAATATGGACACAAATGTGGTTAATGGAGATAAAAAAGAGGATTTTTGGTAATGAAAATATGTAAAAATAGATTGATTTAGGTAGATGATATTACTCACGTTTAAGCAGAAGACATACTTAATTAGACTTAGATATAAAGAAATGTAACTTCTTGTTTTTAATAGCAGCCTTCTTATTAATCCTTAATAATTGCTGATTCCTTCTTATTTCAACTGTAGGATTTTGAAGCTTGAGGCTTCTGATACTCATTCCAAAGCTTTTTGCCAGTTCTCTCATCCTATTTTTACTCTTTCTATTAAAGAGTACCAATTACTTCTAAAATGTCAGGAAAGAAGAGTTGCATGGTAGTGTGAGGCTTCTTTGTGAACCACCATCCTTACATTTCTTCACAACAAAAGACATTTGTTTTCTGATTTACTGTTTCATTGTTTCTTCAGAAATTCTTCTTCATGTTTTCTAAACTTGTGCAGGTATATAGTAAACCAGCAGTATCAGCTCACAAGATAATTCTTTCATGAAAATTTTGATATTAAAATTACACACATATACATGTATATATCTACTTTATAGAGTAATTTTAAAAGCAGAATGAAATAAAAATAGCAAAATAATTAAACGACCACAATTTACATTTGTATTTTACAAAAACTGTACTTGTAATTCATAATTTACAAGGTATAAAAACTGTCCTTGAATTAATCTTCACATCTGGAAAAAATCATGAATGCTAACTGGTCAAAACTTCTGACAATTCACAAACTGATATTCTATTTAAATTCAATCATAAATTGAACATTTGTATTTAGAAAAATCAATATTCAGAGTTCAAGGAGCCTGGGCTATTTTCAATGATTGCTTTAAAATAATTATCTTCATTTACTATGGGCCTTATTTTATGGTATTTGGAAAAATAGACAATGATGCAGTAAATATGCTTATATATCTGAACTTATCTGGTAATTTTTGTAATAAAATCTTCTTTGTTATTCAGAAGATAGGCACTTTTTATAAGGCTTTCGCCATTCTTAATAAGTTGCTTCTTTTCAAAATTATACTAATTTATGCTCCCACCTGCAGGGTAGTGAATGACAATTTTCCTAAACCCTTCCCCAAACAGAGTAGATCAACAGAGTAAGATCAACAGCTTCTTTTCTTTTCCTTTTTTTGCAATTTTTGGCCAGGGTCGGGTTTGAACCCACCACCTCCACTATATGGGGCTGGCACCCTATACATTTGAGCCTCAGGTGCCACCCAGAACAGCTTGTTTTCATACAAAGTTCTTCTGTAACCCCCCAGTGTGGGTCCACTTTTCTTGCTACAAGCTCCCAAGACCTCCTGGGCTCATAACACCCAGTGTGTGTAACAGTGTCTAGTGACCGTCTCTATTTCTTGCTACACACTGTGCTTCAGGTGGGTGTGACCCGGGCATTGCTTATCTGCTCTGCTCCTGATACAATGCTTGGGACATGACAGACAGTAAGGAAAATATCGGCTAGGCTTTAATGGTCATTTAATGACTAACTTAAAGATTTTTCCAAACTAAAATCCTCCATGTTTATTGAATTCTTCTTAACAATACATTTCAGGGTTATACATGGCTGACTGGATGACCTCTGGAGGCTTATCTCTCAGCCTCTGTAGCTTCCAGTAATAATAAGAACTTAGCATATATTAAAAATAAGCAAAGAACTAAACAAAACCAAACCTGAAGTCCACAGTTGGAGTGGACTTTACCTGCTTCTCACCTAGGAGGTTTCCTTTGTCAGAATGAATTTATTCTGTTTACTTCATACCATATATGTTGTCACTGTTATTTAATGATTTTGAGGGACAGATTTTGTCTAGTTTTGAGAGATGGGGGAAATGTGTAATAGCTAATAATTCCACATATATTAGAATTTTGTTTTCATGTTCAGCACATACAAAATTCCACAATGTAAAGAAATGACATAGGTAAAGATTCTTATCTTGGTTCTTCCTCTGCTTATTAAGTAAATGCTGAATAATCATTTAAAGAATATTGGTTGGAAAGATTCCATGTTGTCTGCCTGCCCAGGGGACCCACATCTCTTGATAGAGTCTTGGTCCTGTAGTAACGAGGCAGCGTGTGTGAGCGCTCTCAGTTTTACAGCTCATAGCAGGTCTGGTTTACATGCGATCCTTTCACTCATGCTTGATTTAATAATGCTTGTCATGACCTAGACTTTGTGGTTGCTAGACACTTACCACTCTGTATTTTAAGTTATAATTTTTTTATGCAAATATTTTTGCAAGTTTAGACATTTCAAGTGGTAAGTAGTTCATTTTGACAGCAATCAAACTATTATCAAAAGTGGCTATTCTATTTTTCAGTGTTCAGAAGTGATTATTAATTTTTTGGATATGAGCATTAAATTCTATTTCCTGGCAATCTTCCTAGACACTGGGAAGAGAGGATCTTATGTCCCTAGATCTCTAAAGTATATAAATAAATCTTCAGGTCTAAAGGAGTAATTTCAATGAAATGTGATACCTTTTATTCATGTGTGAACTCTTAGATGACACAAATTAAGTTGATTTGAGGTTTGTGCCATGTCAAGCTATGTATTTAATAAGTGCTTCCACAGAATATGAGCTGCTGATCTGATATTGTGATAATTCTGTTTTTCTCAAAAGGAATATATGGTTTTCTAAGTAATCTTTTCTTCATATAAACACAGATCTTTCGAGTTCACCTACATATGTGCACATGTATGTGTATGTGTATATTTTACCAAATACTTAAATTTACTCTTTATACTGAAAAATATATGTAGGGTTTCTAACTCTTATAAAATTAGGACAAGTATTAATAATTTTGTTTAAAATACAAATATTAAGTATAGAAAACTGGGAAAGAGAAATAGAAAATGGTATACATCATTATATTTTAATCAACATCCCCTCCCCAGCGGTATTTTTTAAGTTCTTATGTGACCTTCACAAGGGGTTCACATTGAAATATTTCAAGGAGGCAATGATCGCGCTAGCAGCAGAGCTGAAATACACCACCAAGTCATGATGTCTGCTTATACTTGAAATGTTATTTATTATCATTATACAAAGCAAAGCTGAATAATATATGAATCACATATTTATAAACTATATGTATGATGTTATAGACCTTCTGTATGGTCTATATATAGACCATATATATAATGTATAATTGTGAAGAATTATACATTCCCTTTATTCTTCACAATTAACATATGTGTGTATGTGAACATACAGGGGCTCTCTGGAAAGTATACAGCCATATAACATGAAAAATAGAGACGTACATGGCTGGATCCTTTCCCAACAGATCTCATATGTGACTCTATCTTACAATGAGCACACTGACACTTAAAGACATTGAATGGCTAACAAGAAAGCTCCCAACTGCTACGTTCCATAGATGGTGACTCAGACACTAAGAATCTTGGTTGAAGTCTGCTAAGTGAATGTGTAAGAATCAAGCATCATGGAGACCAGAAAACAAACCCAATTAACAAATATTTGCTGCGTGCCTACTGTGTGTAAAGCCGAGTGGGGACTTCATGTTCTCAGGGCTCAGCAGCACTTTCTAAACCTCTTGACTATTTTATAGTTGCATTTTCCATCATTATGAAGGTGTGACCCTCTTCTGGGCTTCCAGCCAAACCCTGAGCGCCTTGAGCTAAAGCGCACAGGTGTATCCTTGTCATCTGATAATTTATGAAAACAAAGTTATCTGTGAGAAAGCTTTCTATAAAACTGTTTTATATAATTTTTTTCTAAACTTTACTTTTCAAAATTAAAGCATTTGTTTGCACTTACCACATGTATTTTAAGCATGTTAATAAATGTGGCACAAAGTTGTTACAGAAGCAGTCACTCCCTCCTCATGTCCCTGTTCTTCTGGGGGATGCTTGGTACTTTGCAGGAACCATATTATCTTTCTGAGGGCACCTGGGGATAGTTTATTATTTGTTGGTTTACTAGTCTCTAATTATCCTGAAAGACTTAATACCATTCTCCAAAGGTATGGTACTATAAAGCTGATACTTGTTGGTAATTTTCACAATGTAGTATCTTTCATAGAAAACTCTGACAGCATATCTAGAAGGGAACTCTGACTGGGATTATCTTCTCTCATTACTTCCCACTGAAAACATTTTGTTTCCTTTGTTCACTGAGAGGAGAAATGTAACACATGAGTTATTGGCAACAAAATAGAAAATGGCAACATCAGAAATGTGATAATTAAGAGGTTTATAATGGCACATATGTGTCATAAACTGCTAATTAATCTCAATGACAAGAAATGTAATCAACTTTAGTTACCTATAATTCCTCTTTTCAGAAGATCTCTCAATGGCCTGCACAGTTTGGACCACCGGGGCACACTTCTTCACTCCAGAGTTGTGAACCATAGCCTCTAGGGAATGCTGTTTTTAGTTACTGAGTTCATTATATACAGCATATGCATAAAGCATTTGATGAATTCATGAAGAAATGTGTGGAATCCATGAGATTCTTAACATGATAGCTCTTACATGTCCTTCAGCATTTCCAGAAATTGTTAATGTTTTGATTTCATTTATATCAATTTTACTTCAGGGTGGTGCCTGTGGCTCAAGGGGTAGGGCGCTAGCCCTATATACAGGAGGTGGTGGGTTCAAACCTGGCCCTGGCCAAAAACTGCAAAAATAAACAAAAAAATGTATTTCAAATTTACTTTTTCATCAATTTTAATCATTCAAAATCTAGCATAAAAAGAAGAAAAATCAAGTTTGCAAAGTACGTACCTTAGAGTTTAAATGTTTTAATATCATAAAGACTCTTTAGATTTCTTTTTTTGATATAAGAATTTTATTACTATTATTTTTTATTAAATAATAACTTTGTACATTGATGCATTTATGGGATTCAGGGTACTGCTTCGATATACAATGTGAAATGCTTACATTGAACTAAATAACACATCCATCACAATTATACTCATTTCTTAATACTTTCAAAGTGTACCATTGCATCATGCACATTAGGTGAGGTCCCCCAAATACCCTTCCTTCTTCCATATCCCCCCTCCCCTCTCCTCTCTTTCTCCTCTTCCCTTCTACTTTCTGGACTATAGTTATGTTTTGCCATTCATATGAGTGTGTAGGTGATTGTATATTGATTTCATGGTAGTATTGAGTACACTGGATACTTTTTTCTCCATTATTGAGATACTTTAATGAGAATAATATGTTCCAGTTCCATCAGGGGAAACATAAAAGATGTGAAGTCTCCAAATTTTTTGTGGCTGCATAGTATTCCATGGTGTACATATACCACAATTTGTTAATCCATTCATGGGTTTATGGGAACTTGGGCTGTTTCCATATCTTGGGTATTATGAATTGGGATGCAATAAACATTCTTGTGCAAATGTCTCTGTTGTAAAATAATTTTTGATCATCTGAGTATATGTATAGTAGAGGAATTGCATGATTAAACGTAGGTCTACTTTTAGTTTTTTGAGTGTTCTCCAAACTTCTGTCCAAAAAGGTGGTATTAGTTTGCATTCTCACCAGCAATATAGAAGCATTCCCTTCTCTCCACATCCATGCCAACATCTGTAGTTTTGGGATTTTGTGATGTGGGCTAATCTTACTGGAGTTAGATGATATCTCAAAGTGGTTTTAATTAGCATTTCTCTGATGATTAAGGATGATGAGCATTTTTTCATGTGTCTGTAGACCATGCGCCTGTCTTCATTGGAGAAGTTTCTGTTCAAGTCTCTTGGTTATTTGTTCTTTTCTTATTGATTAGTTTGAGTTCTCTGTAGATTCTAGTTGTCAGACCTTTGTTGGAACCATAACCTGCAAAAATCTTCTCCCCTTCTGAAGGATGTCTGTTTGCTTTACTTACGGTGCTCTTGACTGTGCAGAAGCTTTTTAGTTTGTTCAGATCCCAGCAATGTATTTTTGGTGTTGCTTCAATTGCCTGGGGGGGTCCTTCTCATTAAATATTCTCATAGGCCAATTTCTTCAAGTGTTTTCCCTGCACTCTCTTATAGTATTTTTATAGTTTCAGGTCTTAAGTTTAAATCTTTTATCCAGTGAGAATCAATTTTTGCTAATGGTGAAAAGCTGGGGTCTAGTTTCAGTCTTCTACAGGTCACCAGCCTGTTAACACAGTGCCATTTGTTAAATATGAAGTCTTTCACCCACTGAATATTTTTGATAGGCTTGTTGAAGATCAAATGACACTAAGTAGCAGGGTTCATCTCTTGGTTCTCTATTCTGTTCCATAAATCTACTGTTCTGTTTCTGTGCCAGTACCATGCTGTTTTGATCACTATAGATTTATAGTATAGCCTAAAGTCTGGTAATGTGATACCTCCTGATTTGTTCTTATTTCTGAGTAATGTATTTGCAATTTGAGGTTTTTTCTGATTCCATATAAAACGAAGTACTAATTTTTCAAGTTCTTTAAAGTATGACAATGGTGCTTTAATAGGGATTGCATTAAATCTGTAGATTGCTTTGGGTAGTACAGACATTTTAACAATGTTGGTTCTTCCCAACCATGAGCATGGTATGTTTTTCCATTTGTAAACATCTTCGGCTATTTCTTTTCTCAGAGTTTCATAGTTCTCTTTATAGAGATCTTTCATGTCCTTTGTTAGGTAAATTCCCAGATATTTCTTCTTCTTTGGCACTACTGTAAAGGGAATAGAGTCCTTGACTTTTTTTTTTTTTTAGCTTGACTATTGTTGGTATATATAAAAGCTACTGACTTTGATTTTGTATCCTGCGATGCTGCTGTATTCCTTGATCACTTCTAAGAGTTTTGAAGTTGAGTCCCTGGGTTTTTCCAGGTATAGGATTATATCATCAATTAAGAGTGAGAATTTGATCTCCTCTGACCCTATTTGGATACACTTGTTTGCCTTCTCTTGCCTGATTGCTAAGACTTCCATTATAAGTGGAGATAGTGGGCATCCTTGCCTCATTTCTGATCTAAGTGAAAATGTTTTCAATTTTACACCATTCGATATGATATTGGCTGTGGTTTTGCTGTAGATGGCCACTATCAGTTTAAGAAATGTCCCTTCTATGCCTATTTTCTTAAGTGTTCTGATCATGAAAGGA
>CAUYQV010018041.1:0-19213 GCA_963574575.1 Galagoides demidoff
CCTGGGTAGAGTGCCATGGCATCACAGCTCATAGCAACCTCCAACTCCTGGGCTCAAGCAAGTCTCCTGCCTCCGCCTCCCAAGTAGCTGGGACCACAGGCGCCCGCCACAACGCCCAGCCATTTTTTGGTTGCAGCCATCTTTGTTGTTTGGTGGGCCCGGACTGGGGATTCGAACCCGCCACCTTAGGTGTACGTGGCTGGCGCCTTAGCTGATTGAGCCACAGGCGCCGAGCCGACTTGCCTATTTTTAAGAGACAAGTGCATATGCTGACATGTGAACATAAGTATATAACAAACTGAACAGTAGTAACATGATTTCCAGGCCAAAATTTAGTTGGATGGTTGCGTTTTGTCAATCTAATGTTTTTCTTCATGTTTTAAACTGGATATGGGAAATGTTTCCAACCTTTTCGCTGATATTCAAGGAATATTTGTGTCTGTGCTCAGAAGAGGGAGGCGCCACATTCCTCACTGTCTTACTTTAAACCAGTGTTTTTCAACCTTTTCTATCTCACGGCATACCTGGGCCTATAGAATTAAACTCCTGTGACGCACTCAAATTATATTGATCAAAAAAAAAAAAAGTAAGAAAAGAATGTGCTTACTGTTGTTTTGAATTTCTTTCAAGATAATTTAATTAATGGTCTTTACAAATGTTTGCAGCACACCTAACATCCTCTCATGCACACTGGTTGGAAGTCACTACCCTAAACCATGTTTAATAGATTGAGATTGTGACATCGGAGATATTGGTCCCTAAGGGAGAGATGGGTACTCAAGATACACTGAAAGGGAAGACTGAGGTTGTGATTATTTTCCAAGTACTGAATTTTCTTTCTAATGGGCCAATGATTTATTACCTTATTGCATTTCGATATCCCCATCTGCAAAGTGGGGGTAACACAAACTTACCCTCTGCCTTTCAGGTTTTTTGCGAAAATCAGTGAACTAATATTGGTAAAATTGGAGCCCCATGGATGAAGGGTACTTTGTAAGTATAACACGTTATTGTCATGTTATTTTCTGTTATTTCGAAGTGTAAATGCCAGATGTATGCTCTTGCCATATCAGGAAATTGGTCACGCCAAGTTTCACACCCAGAGATTGATAATCTGACTTCCTCTGAGAAATTTAAGATTTCTGAACTTTCTAACGTTTTGTCAATATTTTGAATGTATAAATGCCACCCCTAAAAAATAAATCCAGGCGGTGATTAGCAGATAATTTGGAAGAAAGGGTGTCTGCATATGATGTAAAAATGTTGTCTAAACCCTAGATGTAAATACAAGGTGTCTATATTTCTCTTCCCTCACCGCTATATCCCTCCTTTTTGAATTGTGTCTAAAGTTGTGTTTTGAGTAGTCAGTTTGTGTTTCAGAGAGGTAGCTGGTTTCAGGGAGAGACCAAATGTTTCCATGAGCGATGTTCTATTAATGATGAAAGTTGATCACTTGGTTCGCTAAGTATTGTGTTTCAGACTTGGGGGGCCGGGGGAGGAAGATGGCCAAGATGGTGAGCTGAGCGTGGGTCACCACTCTTTACCCAGGTTATGGTGCAGTGACTTAGAGTCACCGTATGTCCACGGATGGGCAAACATTGCAAACCACGAAGCCAAACAGCAGGCAGCAGCTGTGCAATCGGAAAGCAAGCGCTGTGGTTGGTTTTGTCCCCTGAGCGGTGCAGGTGCATCTTTTTGTTTTGCGAGGCCCACCGGCACCCTGGAACTGTTGTATAATCATAGATTGGCTGGCTATGTGCGCATTGATGATCCCAAGGTTTATATATATATTTTTGTGTTAAAGAGTGGCTGCCACCCTTTCAAAACTCCTAACATGGAGAAGTTTAAAAATGATTGGGCTGGCTTAGTGAAGCCTCTATCAGTGAGTAACCCTGGAATTAAGGAGCCATAGGATGTATGTCTGGAAGGGCCCTCACATGTGCTGGCTAGTCCCACTTGTTGGCCATTTTTATGGGTTCCATCTGACTGTGCCTGAGACTCTCCACAGGCAGAAACCTTTTAAGTCAGCTCTTTGCCAGTTACAGCAGTTCTGTCTCTAGTTAAACCCTCTATGTCTCTCCACCTTTGGGTCCTTGTTTTATTATTCATACCTACAAATGAACGAGTCTTTCTCCTCCTAAGTGACATCCTTTCAAATATTTGGTGACACCCATTGGGTCCCTCTAGAGTGATTTTTTTTTTATTTCTTGTAGCATAACTATGTACATTAATGCAGTCATGGGGTGCAGTGTGCTGTTCTCATATACATTTTGAATACTCTCATCAAACTGGTTAACATAACTTTCATGTCATTCTCTTAGTCATTGAGTTAAGACATTCATACTCTGCTTTAGAAAGATTCACTTGTATAGTAAGATAGGTGACCCCACCAATCACCCTTCCTCCCCCCATCCAACCCCCTCGCCAGGTTGAGTCCCCTCAATAGAGAGAGCTTGTTGCCATAATTCCCAAACTCTTTACCTCTCTGGAAAGCTTCTCATTTGTCTGTATCTTTCTTAATAAGCAGCACTGATAATCTACCCTCTCCAGGCCCCATTCTGCATCTCAGAGTCGAGATCTAATCAAAGGCATGGAAGAAAAAGGCCTCGGAAGAAGTCGTCTGGAATCACGTGGGCGCGTGGACTGGTTTGAGTAACAAGACGGTGCAAAGCCTACAGTCCTCTGTGAGGAGCTCATGATTGACAGGGAGAGAGTTGTTTTGGTTAATAATACAATCTACTTGCCTCCTGTAGACACAGCAGCAGCCTACTAATTCGTTAGAAGTGAATTAAGGTTGTTTACAGATGTTTTAAAGTAACTGTCAGAGTGAAAAAAAAAAAGTTCGTACTAAATGAGACCACTCACCTACTTCAGAGTTGCTGTTTATTTTAAGCTGAGTGCATAAATAATATATTGAGATACGAAGGGTGATTTCAAGCATTAGAACACGAAGCTTCCTGTTTACTAACTGCCATTGGGCTGAAGAGAATTTAAACAGTTCTGAAGCTTTTTGTCTGTGAATGCAAGGCATGAAATTAACTTTCATTTCATAGTTAGCAGAAGTCATGATTACCGCAGCCTTGTTGACTTGTCTCCTGCCGATCTGGGTCTTCTCTGTTATGCAAGACAAGTTTAGGCAACAGTAGTGCTTTCTGCGTCTCCTTTGACACAAGACCTCCTCCCTCCCGCACAAAGTAAGCGGGGAAACTAGCTGGGCCCCTGAGTTGGTTTATTCTGGATATAAAGAGGAATAGTGGAAATATACTGGCTTCGGTGCCAGGGGTTCAAATCCTGACTGTTGGTAGCTCTCTCTCTGAGCCTCACTTTCTTCATCTGTAAAATGGGAATAATAGTGTCGTCTTCCACTAATTCGCAGGAAGGTAGTGAGATTCCCTTGAGCTGTTTGTTCGGAAATGACTTTTAAATGCTACCAGGTGTCATATGTGAGCAGGGCAAGATAATAACACATAATGCTATGAAGGCTGTGTTCTCAAAGATTTACATGTAGGAATTCATTTCATGCACTCAACAACCTTGTGGGAGAGGTACTATTATTGTTATTCCAATTTGATGCCTTTAAAACTGAAGCTCAGGGAAGCTAAACAAGTTGCTGCATCATCTCATAGCTCAGAGATTGCAAAACTGAGATTCAACCCCCAGGCAATTGGGTTTCCAGGGTCTGTGCTTTAACTATTACTTATTTGGGGGAATGGGTTAAATTTTTCCCGTATATGACTGTGCCTCTGAGTCATGCACGAGACAATGAAACATCATTTCTAAAAGCCTGCACCAAATGTAGGTTAAGAAAATGCGGGTCTGGCTTCTCCATCAGCAACCAGGCAGAGATATGGGGGCCTGTACGGATTAATTATGTTTTATGTGTAAAGAGCCTGCTGATTCTTAGATGAAAAGACCAGAGTGGAAAGACCTATTCCTCGTAATGCTCTCAGACACAAGAAACTTGATTCACTTTTTGTCCCCTTAAACTTGAAAGTGTGATAGCCTATTTGCAGAGTATAGGGAGAGTGTTAGAGAATGAATAGAAAATGTATGGAATGTTTAATTTTGCATGATTACATTTCGTACGTGCTGAAGTGACTGAGGCACATAGAAATGCATCACGGTATCGCAGCATACCTAGTTCAGATGTTTTGATGGAGTCTTCGGGGTCTTACGGTCTGATAGAGGAACACTTTGGGCTGAATCTTTATTAAGCAAATGAACAAAAATGTATTTGCCTTGGCATCATTGAAAATACGTCATTTGTACAAGTGCCTTTTAAATGTCTCTCGACACTCTATGTATTGGAATTTCAAAAGAACAAAGAGCCTAAACTGATTAAAGGAGACAAAAATGATGTCAATTTGCAGACCTGTCCCCCTAAAATATGCTCGGTCTGTACTGCGGTGACACTTAAAAGTTGGAGTGGTGAGAGGAGGTGGGGGGGGGGTCTGCCTGGCTTTGGATTTCTGAATGAAGCAGTCCAAAAATAGGATCATTTCCATAATCCCAGGAAAAAGGAACGGATTTATGAGAAGTAATCAGCCGAGGGAAAGAATAAATTCTGCACTTCTGCATTGTAAAAATCTCAGCAATTGCTGCTAGGCTCTAGCACTTGTTAATACAATAAGGTAATTGCAATAATTAAATACACTATGGAATTTCAATAATTGGAAACTTTGTTTTCTCATCACAAAATGCAACTTGCTGAGGTTGAAAAGCGTCTGCAGTGTTTTCCGGAGGCCGGAGCGTCCTCTCACCCCGGCCCTCTGCAGCACTCTGCAGCTCCCCTCCCGGTTCTCAGACACTTCCCTTGCAGGTTATTTTTAGTTGGTTGTATTTAGACAAGGTGAAATTAAGCAGGAAGGCTCCCAAAGTCTGAAAGGCCTGCGCAGGCCTTGGGAGTGGAGGATGATTTTGCTGAAAGTGTCCTGGTGCTATCCAGGTCTTTCTTTGTAGTAAGGGGTCAAAAGCAACGGGTTGCTGAGTGCGGTTTGGAGCCCGGAAGCCCCTCTCTGGGTAGTGATTGGGAGGGGGCTTCGTGGAAGCTCTGAGCACTCAAGCTCCAGAGCTGGGCTTCTTGGGTTCAAACTGCTTTGGCCTCTTTCTCTCTGTGTGACTGGAGAAAGTACTCGAACTCTCATAGATTTGCTCACCTATAAAAGGAGGATCTTGGCAGCTACATTTTAATGTTGGTCCACAATTGAGCACATATGTGGAAAGAGCTTAAAAATGGCAGGCAGGTTGCAAGTATGTAGTAAATTTTAGCAAATATGATTAAGCAACCCAAGGGGATGCTTCATTGTCATCTAAACTGTGCCAAACTTTTTCCTTCCCTTCCCTTCCCTTCTCGTCTCTTTTCTTTTCTTTTTGACAGAGAGTCTCACTCTGTTGCCCTGGGTAGAGTGTCATGGCATCATCATAGCTCACAGCAACCTCAGTCCCTTGGGTTCAAGCGATCCTCTTGCCTCAGCCTCCTGAGTAGCTGGGACTACAGGTGTCTGCTGTGATGCCAGGCTAGTTTTTCTATTTTTTATGATGACAGGGTCTCTCAAGTAATCCATCTGCCTCGGGCTCCCAAAGTGTTAGGATTACAGGGTGAGCCACCACACCCCTCCTAGCGAAGTATGGCAAATCTTTGAGTAAGAACAAATTAGTAGAACTTTCACTTATTCAAAAAGCATTTATTGAATACTTTATGTACCACCATCCCAAGTGTCAAAGAACCAGAGATGAATAACGCTCATTTCCTGCCCTGGAATAGTTCGACTGAATTGGGAAAACAGATGCATAAATGATGATGATTCGTGATCATGATGACCATGATAAAAATATGATTAAAACACTGTTACTGGCAAATAGTCAGATATTTTAGCAGGAACTGGTCCATCCTCAGTATCCCCGGCATCCAACACATCTGTGAAGACCCACAGGCTGGTCACTTAGCAGAAAGCGAACTCCACAGATGCTTAGATAATAAATGAGGGAATGAATGTGTGGGTAGAGTTGGCCTTAAGCTTCTTCTCTTTAGGAGTCCAAAGAGTTTACTACCTCCAGTCTGAGAACACAAACACCTTTGTGAGTGTTGGTCTGGCTCCAAGCAAGTGAGGTGCGTAAGGGGCTGAATTTAAAGAGGCTCTAGCTCTGGGGATCATAAAAGCACCTGCTTAAATTTTGTGCCTTCAATGCTTTCCTTTCCCTTACTCAGTTCTGGGCCCTACTGAATACATTAATCTTGCGTGTCTGGCTAAGCTTTATCTGTACTAGAACTTTCCCCCTCAAGTTTTATTTTGAAGAATTTCAAAGCTGCAGAAAAGTTAAAAGAATTAGTAAAAGGAACACTCTGCATATCTTAATTATATTCGCCAGTTTTGCCGCATTTTCTAGACCTCTCTGTGTACGGGATTTTGAACCTTGTCCTAATTCACTATCGAAATCATACTACACCTCCACCCCTTTGCCTGCAGTGCATATAATACTAATTTTACTTCCTAAATTCTCTTTCTCAAAATTATAAATTTGGGAAGAAAAAGGTTAAAAAATAATATTATAGGAACTTTGCTCACCTATATATTATTTACATATTTATATTATAGTATATATTATTTATATATAAATAAAATAATGTTTGCTTCTATATAAATATATGTATGTCATTATATATTTAAGTTTAAAAATTGCTGCTCGAACCTTATTTTTAGACTAGGAATATGTATGCAGAATATGGTTGGTATAAGATGCCTACAATTTTAAAAGTTAGAAAGTATTTCTGGATGCTCTGTTTTCATAGAATTTGTGGAAAGACAAATTCCTTTGACCATTATTTTTCTGAGAGCCTTTTATTTTATTTATTTATTTGTAGTCCTAGGTCAAGTGCTATGATGTCATCATAGCTCACAGCGACCTCAGACTCTTTTGTTTCAGCCTCCTGAGTAGCTGAGACTACAGGAGCCCACCACAAAGCCCAGCTAATTTTACTATTTTTAATAGAGACTGGGGTCTTGCTCTTACTCATGCTGGTCTTGAACTCCTGAGCTCAAGCGATCCACCAGCCTTGGCCTTCCAGAGAGCTGGGATTACAAGCGTGAGCCACTGTGTCCAGCTCTGAGAGCCTTTCCAAAATAGATGGTAGTCTAATTGCTAATATACTGAGATCATCGTTTTCTCTCTTAAGGCTATTCAGTATAGGGCATGACTTTGCAAATATAATATAGAGACTGTATCATAAATTTGGTGACATGCTTTCAAATAGAAAAGCACGCTTGATTTTGAACCATACTGACAAATTTACATCAGAAAAACCCTTTTCAGATAGTCTTAGTATTTATTACAAAGTAAGGTATCTGTCACTATGAAAGTCTGACAAGATTTTCTAGAAGGGTGTCAGTGGTATTGGACAAGCTCTTGACAGAAGCCTGGGGAATCTGGGGAGGGTCCTGAGCGCCACCAGAGGAGATGGTGATGGGGGTAGGGGGTGAGGCAAGGGCTGGACATCCAGGCCACTCAGTCCTGTTCCATTAGGACAGCTCTGATATTATGTGCTTTATAATGGGTGTCTAGGAATCAGTATTCAAGAAAGGATCTAAAGCTGAAAAGAAATAGTTGGAAACTATAGCATAAGTAGGGGTAGAAGAAGAAATAGGAAAAATTTATTCACCTATCTGGGTTGGCAGTAAGCAGAGAAAGCTGGCAAGTTGAAGGATTGGAGAGGTTCTTTAAAAGCAGATATAAGAACTGAAAATCTGGGAGTGGTCAGCACTGCTCATATGTACCCGGAGGCAGTGATTCTTCAACTTAAGATGGGCTCAAAAGTGTGGAGGAATGAGTGTGTTTTTTTTTGGTTTTGCCAACGTATGTGTGAGTCCCAATCCTTAACTCAGAGATGCTGATTCTGCAGATCTGGGGAGGAGCTCAGGAGCCTGGTTCTGTAACAGGCACCCCGCACCACAAAGAAAAAATATTGCCCGAAAGTCCTGTTTGTATCTCAGAACTTTGCAGTCTTTGTTGTTGATAAAGATGAGCAGAGTTGTAAAGAAAATGTGAAACTCTGTTCAGCGTAATGTGAACCTTTTTCAAATTCAGAGAAATATTAGAATGATTTTCTTCCAATACACTTAAAACAGAAAGACATATTCTGAGTACTAGGAAGAAAAGACAGGCCATGAGTAATTAATTATGTTACAACGTGGCGTTTACTAAGTACAGGGGAGAGGAAAGATAGGTACGTACAGCTGAAGACTGTGCTGGGCTCTTAGAAGTGGGAATTTCATGGTGGTGCCTCGTGAAATAATGGATATACACAGGCTATAGGGGCAGATGATCTTGGGTTTGAATTCCAACTCTCCTGGTTACTAGTTGTAGGGCCTTAAGAAAATTACCTCATCTCTCTTAGACTGAATCTTTTTCAAAAGATCAGACTAAAGCTTAAATTAGATAATACAATTGAACCTCTATAGTTGACCACCTCCCTACACTGATCACCTCCTTAAGTAGATCTAATTTTCATAGACCAGATATGCACCCCATGTACATATCAGTACAATGGGCCTAGTTCCTTATGCTGACCTTGTTCATATGTTGGCCAGTTTCTGACTGTCCTTTGAATGGTCAACTACTGAGCTTCTACTTTATGTGGATAGTGCTGAGCCCAGGGATTGTAAAGTAACAGGTGCTCCACAAGTGACCATAATTACTACTATCTTTATTTAAGATGGGCTCAAAAGTGTGGAGGAATGAGTGTGTTTTTTTTTTTTGGTTTTGCCTTTGGTTTGGGTAGGGTCAGAGGGAGGGAGCAGAAGAGTATCCCAAAGAAGAGAAACAGCAGGATAAGAAAAACTTACGGGGGCAGCACGTGCTGCTGTGTGTACTTCAGTGTTTCAAAAAGTGTTGCCCACATAGAAGAAGGTTCTAGATGGTGCAAACATTTTAGCTGGTGTAATCCTTACAGTGACTCTGTGAAGCAGGTGTTGCCCACATAGAAGGTTCTAGATGGTGCAAACATTTTATGGATGTTAGCTGGTGTAATCCTTTTAGTGACTCTGTGAAGCAGGTGTTATTTATTTAACAGACCCATGATGCTGGGGCCCAGAGAGGTTAAGTAACTTGCCCAGGATCACACAGCTAGTAGTGGCAGAGTCAGTATTTGAACACATTCAGCCTCTGTACTCTGAAGCACTGTGCTATGCTGTTTTAACAGTAAGGTCTTATGCTAATGTATATTAGGAAAATATACCTAGCACGGAAATGTCATGGCTTTACCGATACTGTAGCCTGGAACAATAGTAAAGTTTTACAAAAGCAACTTGATTTAAATGAATCAAATCAAATAAATAACAGTAGACAGGCCATCAAAAGTGGCAAAAATCCTGTAAATGGTTTGTAGATGTCTTTGGCCTGGGAAATTCTAGGGCAGTGGAAGACAGGGCCAAGGATTAATTGAGGCTACTATGAGGCCTGTTGCTTTCAAATCACTGTCAGGTGAAACAGCAGCAAATCCTTGAAATTCTGAGGGCCAAGCAGCCCTGCAGGGCGGAAGGATCAGGGAAGGAAAGACTTTGCATCTTGCGGAGTTCTCTCCCACTTCCTCCTTCCACCGTGAAGGTCCAAGTCTCTCCTCGGCCCCCCTGACTATTGTGGGTCCAGACTGAGACCTGGGCTACTCTGGAATTTTTTAGTTTCTCCTCCTCCTCTCCCCTCCTTTCCTCTCCTTCTTCTTCCTTCATTTCTCTTTTACCTCTCCACGCCCTCCTCCTTTTTATGGTGCCTGAGAACAGATTTCAAAGAGGCCGTGCCCCCCAAATGCAAATGCCTAAGGCAATGCAGTAGGAAAGAGAGTTTAATGGTCTGCACGGCATTTTAATTTAAATTTACTCTCCCGTTTTCTAGGACGGCTTGTGTCTGCCCCTGGCTCTCCCCTTCGGATATGCTCGGAAGACTCGAAAGCCCGTGCAGTCCCCAACCCATCCACACTCTTAGATGTACACATTTATTTTTCCAATAACCTGTTTGAGGCTGATATTAGAATAGCTTTGCATTCTCTGTGCAAACGAGCACAGGTGTTAGTCCATACATTGCGAGAAGCCACAGTGTTAACCAGCCACTCCAGGCAAGGAATGGAGGGATGATCCCACAGTCCCCCAAACCCGGTGTGGTGCGCCTGGTGAGGACTCCAGATCTGCAGCCTTCTGCCCATGAGACGCTGGGTTCTCAAATCCAGAGACAAACAGTTTTGCCATTTTTTTTCTGTCTTATCCCAAGGAAGCATCACGATCTAGTCTTCTTACCTCTCTGTTTAGTGCTCTCCTTGACTATGGAGTATATTTTAATAAATGAACTCCTGCCCATTGGTTGGAGTGATATGAATAATTCAGCATTTCTTGATTCTGATTATGTTTTAACAGATCTTTATTGATTACATGCTATGTGTTAGGGGCTTTCATACTATTATAATAATATTTGAACTCACAACAGCCCTTTTAACAAGGGGTCAGCAAGGCTCAAGGAGGTGACATGATTTGGTCAAAGTCACACACTCTCGACTCTGCACCGTTCAAGTCCAGCTATCCTGACATTCAGGCTCAGTGCTCTGATTTCTTTGGGTTACTTTTTCCTGTCTTGCAAAGTGTGTGAGTGTCTCCTTCCACTACAAAACCAGGGCTTCCTCCCAGCCAATTCCCTAGGATCTCACTGATCAACCAGCGAGCAGAGAATTCCTCCCTCTCCCACTGCAAATAGAGAATTCTGTCTTCGTGGCATGAGACCCTGAATGTCATCAAACGCCACTGCCTGTCGTGAGTCCAGGAACGGGAGCTGCTTTAGGAGCTTCCAGCAGGGGCTGCCTAGGAGAGAATCGTGGATGAGGTCTGGGTATGTGTCCTGTACGCTGCCTCACAGATTAAAATAGTTGTCACAGTGACTGGAAAACTGAATTGGTTAAAGCTTCTGGTTTTAGATTGTTTTTGCAGAGTGAGTAACTCTATGATTTTTTTACTTGTCACAGGCTAGAAAGAAAAAAAAAAGTAAGAGTGAAACTTCATAGCTATTTTTCTTCCCTGTATGTTCATAGTGGTTATTTATATCTGGGAAGTTTCCATCGGGATTTAGTTCAGGATATAGACTTGGCAGGGTGGCTTCTGCACTGTGTGGTGACATTTGACAGACTGCAGGCAAAGCAGGATGGATTTCTAGTATCTTGATGGATGGATTTGGGGTGAAATGTTGGGATTGGACTATATTAAAAAAATGGATTTATTGATCCAAATCTAAAAGTGGCCCGTTGCCTGCCAATATGAGATCTGTATCAATAACGTTTGATAAATTAGGGCTCCCAACCCTTTTCTGTGTTTTTTTTATCAACTCCACTTGGCAGTAACAATAAAAACACTCCAGGTGGCATATTTGGGATGGCTTATTGCCCTCGTCATGTGCGTTCCTGACCTTAGGGCCCTGCTCTGCGATCCTGCATGTATTATCACTCCCAGAAGGGCACTGCTGTGCCTAACTTCCTCCCCAGAATTAGACGTTCCCCTGCTAAGTTGCATTTCAACATCCGCCTCATGCATTAACCTTGAAATGCTGTGCCCACGATGTAGGTAGTGTCTTCATTTTCCAGATGAAGAGATTAAGACACTGTGAAGTTAAATGAGCTGCCCAAGGCCACATGGTAAATCTCTCATACAGCTGGGTTCCAGATAGAGGTGTCATGGTTCCTGAGTGGAGGTGTGACACTGTCCTTCTCTGTCATTATAGAGCAAGAGGAGCTGAATTTGCAACCCTTGCTGATAATACTGATAATACAGATTATTCCTAGGCTTGGCAAGGTGGCCGTCTTATCTCTTGAATCTTTTGGGGAAGAAGATTTAGTCCCTGGGTAGGAAGCAGAGGGCTCCCTTGAGTTCTGGCAGAGTGTGCTTTGTTTGGTCTTTTGAAAGACGACGGTTGGGGACTTTCTTCATCTCATTACATGCCAACCTTCATTGGATGGTTATCATGCTACGGTATCTTTGTGGGTGTGGGTGAGAAAGTCAGCAATCTACCCAGCCAGGCAGATGTTAGGGGGTATAAAAGGTAGATAGGAGGAGCAGGAGACTCAGTTCTTCCCCCTAACGTGCTTGCATCTCAGTTGGTAGGAATGGTTGAATGTCAGTCTGTGTCCCCAAGTCCCTTCATTTGTGGGCCAGTAGCAATTTATGGTAGATGAAATGGACCATGTGACTACACGGACACAAATAGAATAAGAATGAATGATTGTAATGTGCTAAATCAACACGCTGCATGGACTCACTCGGCCACTCCTGGCAGCTACCTGGCCCTAAGTCAACGCTGGCAAGCCCTGAGTGTGCCCTGTGACGTCAAGCTAGAGTTCCGAGTGTGTAGCTGATCTCGTTGGTATAATTTAGGCTGTGGCTTTCTTTTGAGAATCTTCTGGAATTTTGAATTAAGGTCAAATTAAGCTTGTCATCGTAATGATGATAGGCTGGAATAGAAAAGCAAAGAAATAATTATCTAGGGAAATATAGCAAAACCTTTAAGAACTAGACTGTGTGGGAGGTAAGTGGAGTTTTATCACATTATCTATAGAAAACTTAAAAGAAAATGGGTTGAAAATTCCTTCTAAAGTATAGCATGGAAATACGCTGGTGTCTCTATTTTTCCTGCCTGAGTATATGTGATACAATGAGTATAACACAATTTTTCTTTTTGTATGTAGAGCTTCAGGATGTAATCATTCTAAACACCAGAATTTTTTTTTGGGGGGGTAGGTAGGTTGAGAGGATGTAAGGTATTAGCCAACTAGTGATCTTTAAAATCTGTGGCTTTAGTTCACTTCAAATATGGTGAGTTTAGGAGCACAGTTTTTTACAGTCTTCCTTTCTCTCCTCTGCACCTAATCCATGTGCCTCAAGACTCAAAGAAGACAGACAATTTCACCTGAAAATATCATTGAAACTGCAGATTCTCGCAGAGATTCAGATCTAATTGGTTTGGAGTAGCATCTAGGAGTCTTTGTTTCTAAAAAGCACTGTGTGCTTTCCTAGTAAGTTACCCTAAGAAGTGCCTGAGAATCTTCATTTCTAATAAGCTGGTCTTCCGTGACTCACAGTTTGAGAAACAGTGTCAGAGGCACCCGAGTTGGTTGCTGTTCAGGTCCCAGGTGGAGCCAGAGAGGGTGTTTGTGTTTAGAGGACACCAGTTCTCAGAAGGTGGTTCCATGGGTGATGTGGTGGTGGCTCTTAGTCAATGGCTAATTATTTAAGTCAGTCTCTTACCACCAAGTGTTAACAAACATTTATTGAAGACGTTCTCTTGGGATCCCAGGGTCAGAATGAGAATCAATCCAAGTCATAGGCAACATATTTAATATAGGAACTGTTTTACTTTTTAAATAGCTTGGAGAATTTATTTCATGCCAAAACATATTATTTGATTGGTATTATTAGATTATAGGAAATCTATGAAAAAAACCCAATGACACATGAAAGTTGTCCTATTTGAGTTATTCACCCAGCCATTTGTATACTGTAGGAATGAGTGTTCTTTGGAATCCTTGCTTATTCTGTCAACAACAGAGGTTATTCATGCAGTATTTTCATTACTTTCAAATCCACAATACTAGTATGACCTAGCTTTGAAGTGTGTGTGTGTGTGTGTGTGTGTGTGTGTGCGCGCGCTCATGTGGCTTATAGATACATAACAAACATAACAAACCAGTCAGGAACTAATGATAAAGCAACAAATTAGCAACAATTTAATGAAACACAATTTATGTCAAAGTACTGAATAGGGATATGATTATATAATTATATGTAAAAGATTTGAGGCAAAGAAGAGATTGTTTTTTTTCTTGTATTCAACGCCACGTCCCGCCATTGCTCGGCAGCTGTTTTGGGAGCTGCCAAGCTGGGTCATGACTTGGGCCAAACCCTTTCTGGGAGAATGGTCTATGTGAGCTGGCGGGTTGTCAAGCTGTGTGTGGTCCTCGTACCAGCAAATGAGTAAATCAGAGTTATAAGTTGCAAATGTGCCTCAAATTAGTAGGGAATGAGCTTGGCATAATTTAAACTCCGTCTCGGCAGCAGCCTTCTCTCTCAGCAGCTGAATTAAGGAGATGATGGAAAATTAAGGCATGGTGGGCCTTGGAGCTTCCACGGGTTGTGAACTCAGTGTACTGGGCTCGAAATGTCACATTCCAAGAGGTCTTGGAATTACCAGGCTCAGTGTCATATCGCACTGTAGGCTCTGTTCATATGATGCAAGCCCTTGCCTGTGTGACCAGGCCTAAAATAAGACTCTCCAATGCTTTATTTATGAGCTTGGGGCCACCCAGGCCCATGATGTACGTAACCTTGGGGTACACAGTATTCAATCACTTCAATTCCCATTAACTACCTGTTTCTAAATGGGGAAAAGCATTTACCCGACACATTGCGTTATTCATGAAGACACAGAAGCGGCCCGTGGTGCTGTCACTGGGACTGATTTCCATGTAATGTGATCCAGCTGTTGGATGCTGCAGCTTGTCACTTTCTAATGTTGGTTTTCTCCTTCTCTCCTTCTTTCTTTCTTTCTTCTTCTTTTCCTTTCCTTCCTTTATTCTCCATTCTTAAAAAGAGCTTTGGCCAATTCCAGACACTGTTAAGCATGTAACTGTAGATCAAGGAGTTACGAGCTGTTGCCTTTTTCAACGTAGAAGGTCACAAGTTGGCAGCAGGAGAGCCTGTTTTACATAATGCTGGGAGCATGCAGTGCAGAATTTCCTAACTTCAGTGCTATTGCTATTTTAGACTCGAGGCTTCTGTGTTTTTGGGGCTGTCCTGTGAGTTGTAGGAGATTTGCAGGGCATCCCAGGCCTCCATGTACGAGATGCCAGCAACACCCACCCATTTAGGGCAACTAACATTGTCCCCAGACATTCCCAGTCTTGCTCCTGGGAACAAGACTGCCCCTGATTGATTTAAAGTGACAGCTTACTGGGTCTTTGTTAATGAAAAGTCTCACTGACTGTCTCTAAAAGTACACAGACGTGGTTATTAAAGCTGGATTTGTAGGGAGAATACCTGGGTTTGATTCTTGACTCTACCGTTTATTGACTCTGTGCCTTTGGGTAAGACATTAGCTTATCTAAGACTTATCTTCTTCACCAATTAGATAAGGATAATTGTACATCTGATTGTACATCTAATTACTAAAGGTAAGTAAAAACCAGTGAACTACCATGTGCAAAGAATGTCATATAATGTATGCTCAAAAGTTGGTGATCTAGTTACATAACATGACATATGAAATAGTATGATTGTCCCCTTAGATATAGAGAGAAGTAAAAGGACTGTCCTGTGGCCCCTCTTACCATGTGTTGCCTAGTTCTGGTTTTGTCTTTTCCTTCTACTTCAATCCCTGGCCACTCTTATAGTTCCAGAAACAGATTGATGATGGGCAGAGCCATAAGACTGGGAGATTGGAAAGAAAAATGGGGAGGGGCATGGAAGGGAGTGCTTTCCTGGTGGGATTATTCCCTTCAGAAGCCCCATGGGAGGCGTGGATAATTCATTTAGTTTCTTGAGTGTGAATAAAATAGAGAGATTGGAAAAACAAAGGAACCTTCAACACGTCATTAATCTGACCCCCACTCTTCTTCAGCCAGTGCTAATGCCACCTTGTATCTTTTGCATTAGGAGAGAGGGAAATTGCTTTCCTTATTCAGGAATGAGGGTGACAAATGTTAAATCTGTTTTCTTAAGAAACAGCTGAGAAAACAGTCAAAATGATATTCCATGTGACTAGCCCAATTTTCTGCCTGGCTCGTCAAAGTCTGAGTCTCTTTTGAGCTGTATCTAAATCTAGAAATAAGGGCCAGGCGAGGGAGGAAGGAGTGGCCATCAGACAGCTAGTTGAGGCTATCGTCTTTGACGTTTCTCTTTCAGCCGTCACATCTATATTTTACAGCATCTCTCGTCTGCTATCTGCCAGTGATGAATACAACTGTGGCAAAAACTTACTCTTCCTATTTGTCCCCATACTCTCTTTTCTTGGGGGTTGTAATTTCATTCATTTCTACAGCTCTTATTTCCTTACATCCACCCACCCTGTAGTCTTTCCTAGTTGTACCATAGAATACCTGGGTAGTAAGGGTTTGTATGATCATCAAGGCCATTCATTGGTTGAATTACTTCCAGCACATTCCTGATGTGTTCCAGCTGTCTTCTTCCTGAAAGACTCCAGAGATCGGGAGCTCCCTATTACCTGAGTAGGATTCTCCAATTCTGAACCATAATCTCTAATATCTGCAAGCAATATTTCTTCAGCAAGACCCAGCATGGGTCTTACAAGATAGGACGGGAGGGAAAGCTATTCCAGGTAGGAAGACTGCAGTTTTCCAAGAGAGGCTGGCGAGAGGACTCATAGGAATATTCCAGAACACGTGGAGTTATTCTTCATGGCTTAGAGCTCAGGGGCAGTGTTGGTGGTGAGTGTCATGACTCACACGTGGCCAGCTGGCCAGCAGCGCTGGGCTCTGTTGTGAAGAGGAGGCTTTGTGCGAGCTTTGGGAGGGCAGAATGAGGTCCTCTCAGTGGGAGTTTGAGAACTGTCCTTTGGAGGTGGAAGGTGGAGGCCAGACTCTCCTGTATGAGTCACACAGCAGTTAACGTGAGGAATAACGAGATGTTTCATCAGGGCAGCAGCGGTGGGCTAGAGTTATGAAGGTGGAGGAATCAACAGGACTTAGTACCAGAGCTCTCGCAGGAGAGACACCCTGGTTATCTCCTCCCATACAGCTGGAGAAATACTAATAAAGTTCCCATTAATCTGCAGAAAATAATGGCTCAGAGGAGAACTTTACAGTGGAGCACAAAGACAGGGATACAATCCCAAGCTGGTACAGAGGCAGCAATGAGTTTTTCCCATTTTATCTTCTCTTTCGGATTGTTTATACACCTGTTCTGGTTTTTCTTTTTTGTGAAAAGTGACGTATTACTTATAAAATGCTATCCACCCCCCCGCCCCGGCGTGAAACATCTGGATGTTTGGCGTTACACCGATAAAACATCTGGATTCAGGCTTGACGTTTTGCCTCTTCTGGCAGATGTTTGGTGTCCTGTCAACAAAGCCTGTGGGGTCTTCGTGAAGAGCCATCTCATAAAACTAGGTGGTAAACAAGGCCTGAGCCCGCAGGTGCATTTTAAGGGGGTTCGATGAATGAACCAACCCCCCACCACACTCACAAAAGCTCCTATGAAATAGCCAAACTAATTATGGGTCCACAGGGATTTTTGAGCATTTTTTCTGATTGACCAATAGGGAGATGAAATTGTGTATTTGGGCTTTTAGGGGATTGTTTTTTTCTTCAGATCAATATTTGCTTTGAACAGCTAAGGGTGGAGAGGTCGGTGGAAATGAACATATCATGCCCGTGGAAGGGTCCTCCATCTGAGTTCAAGTCTATCGTGTAGCTTGGCTTGCAGACCAGAGCCAGACACGTGGAAAGCAGAGTCCGTTCTTTCCTAAATAACGTTGTTGTTGTTACAAAATCATTTTCTAGTCTTTTGATTAACCCCTTGTGATCTTTTGCAAAATAATAATGCACAAGGGGTTTGGGCAATTATTTAAATGTAGACATTATGCACAACTTCAGAAAAGTGAAGGTATTACCAAATCTGGGACAGGAGAGACGTGCTCGAAAGAATCCATGAGCTGTGTTAATAAATAGAAAGTGAACTGACTTGGCCGTTCCTGGAACTGGGGGTGGGTCCGTTTGTTATCTACACCTCTCTGCCACCCCTCAGCAGGCTGGAGAGATTTTCTTGTGTCCTCAAGTATTTTTATCTTCAGGTGTAAGGGGGATGTGATTGTCACAGTTCATGCCACCAGTGATCCCAGAGTTTGATGAGGCTGCTGGGATGGTTTTAATTCGTTCCCTTCCTCTTTCTTTCCACTTCCAACCCCCTGTGGGTCCCCCTTGGGGGGGCGTCTAAGGAGTCTTAGCTGGACACCCACTTATCTCTTCTAGGTAGAGAACTGCCTTAGGGCCCGGGGTATGTGTGACTAGTTACATCCCTCTGCTGGAGCCACCTCCGTTTGAACTACTGTCAAGGCAAAATTGCTTTATTTTCTAATTTTGATGATATTAGCAAATACATGTAATGGGAAATAAAATTAATCAGTTTGTGCTTGTGAAATTGCCTCCTGTTTACCTCAGCCTTGTAGCGATTTTTTCCCCCTCCTACAGGGGTTATTTTAATTAACAGCGTGAATTTTTGGTAGTTTAATTTATTTTATGATTGCGTAAAAATACTCCTTTGTAAGGGTTTATATATAACTAGCCAGCTAATTAGCAGTAATATTTTAACAACAGCTGGAGAAGCAGGGAGTCCCATGAAACATGGCTTCTCCCTTCAGACCATCAGGATATTTATTGGTGCCTTTTCTTATCAGCCCTGGCTGAAGGCAACACAGGAGTTCGGGTGAGCATCAGATAATTAAAAGAGAAGTAAGCGTTCAAGTCCTCCTCTCACCTGACAAGCAGAACTTCCTAAGGATTTCTGCATCGCCAAGCTTCTGATTTAAGACTCCATCTCCTCATCTTCTAGTCCTTTCCCTGTCTATTGTGTATAAGGGCCTCAGTCTAAGATATACCTTTCGAGAAAATTATGAAGAGTCTTCTAAGGACATTAACTGGAACTAATAACAGTGATGGGCATTTGTACCACACTTTCCATTTATGCAAAGCATTGTTCATACACAGTGCGGTTCCCCTTCTATTCTTTTAAGTCACTTGAATTCAAGTATAAAAACTGTGGAGATGGTTCAGGTGCAGGGGCGGGGACAGGATGGGAAAGACACAGAGACACAGGGACTTGAAGGGTCAGAGAGAGAAAGAGTGAGACGGGCAGAGGGAACCCGTCCCTCTGTAGCCGATGCAAGCCCACCGGCCACCTTCCAATCCTTCCTCTTCTCTCTTGACCTCTTTTGCTGCTTTGGGCATGGGTTTGAGGAAGTGTGTACCCACTGGCCACCCTGAATGAGATGGCTGAAGTTTAAAGAAAAGTGCTTTGTTCTTTATACCACCTGTGTTACTCACAAAGACAAACCAGCTATGTAGGCTGGAGCTAGGCGTGAATCTGCCTACAGGCGATTTCCCCCTGACATGTGCAGATTTTAGATTCTAGCTCCTGCCTAACTTTGTGCTGCTCGTAACCCCACGAGAGTGGACATCTTC